>JAJOOH010071895.1:0-48214 GCA_029582605.1 Solanum gracilifrons
GGTTTAAGGGTTTTTGTATTATTTCGAGTTTTTAAGGGTTAAGTGTTTCTTATGGTTTTAGGGTTTTTTGTCTGTTTTTCGGTTTTGGGTTTTTTTTTGTGTTTTTAGGTATAGGATTTACAGATATTTAGGATTTAGGGTTTAGAGCTTAGGATTTTGTAGGGGTCTTAAATGGTTTTTAGGGTTTATTTTAGGATTTATAGTATTTATGATTTTTTAAGGTTTAGGGTTTCGTAGGATTTTAGGTTACGGTTTAGGGTTTAGAGGTTAGACTTTTTTTAGGTTTAGTGTTTTAGTTTAAGGTTTTATTTAGGTTTTTAGGGTGTAGGGCTTTAGGTTTCTTAGGGTTTCAAATGTTTGTGATTTTGGGCTTACGTTTTTTTTTGTGTTTTTTTGGGTTTAGCATATACGGTTTAGCATATACAGTTTAGGGCATTATAGGGTTTACAGCTTAGAGTTTTTTTAGGTTTAGGGTTTATTGGGTGTTTTAAGGGTTAAGTGTTTCTTAGGGATTTTTGTATTGTTCAGAGTTTTTAAGGGTTAAGTGTTTCTTAGGGTTTAGGGCTTAGGGTTTTTTGTGTGTTTTTAGGTTTTGGGCTTACGTATTTTTACGATTTAGGGTTTAGAGTTTAGGGTTTTTTAGCGGTCTTAAATGGTCTTTAGGGTTTAATTTTGGATTTAGAGGATTTATGGTTTTTTAAAGTTTAGGGTTTCGTTGGATTTTAGGTTAGGGTTTAGGGTTTAGGGATTAGAGTTTGTTTAGGCTGAAGGGTTTAGTTTAAGGTTTTATTTAGGTTTTTAGGGTTTAGGGCTTTAGGTTTCTTAGGGTTTGAAATGTTTATGATATAGGGCTTAGAGTTTTTTTTCTGTGTTTTTTAGGGTTTAGCATATACAGTTTAGGGCTCTATTGGGGTTAGAGCTTAGAGTTTTTTTAGGTTTAGTGGTTATTGGGTTTTTTAAGGGTTAATTGTTTCTTAGGGGGTTTTAACGTTTAGGGTTTAGGGCTTTGGTATTTTTTTTGTGTGTTTTTTTCGGTTTTAGGTTTACAAATTTTTAGGATTAAGGGTTCATAGTTTAGGGATTTTATGGGTTTTAAATGGTTTTTAGGGTTTATTTTTAGGATTTATGGTTTAGTGATTAGGGTTTTGTAGGGATTTTATAAGGTTTTTAATGTTTATTTTAGTGTTTATAGGATTTAGGTTTTCTTAAGGCTTAGGGTTTAGTGTTTCTTAGGGTTTTAGGTTTAGGATTTAGGATTTTACGTTAGGCTTTAGGGTTTAGGTCTTAGGGTTTTTTAGTTTGTGGGTTTTGAGTTAAGGGTTTTAGGGTTTAGCGCTTTGGGTATTTTGGTTTAAGGATTTTTCGGATTTTATAGGTTTAGTGTTTAAGTCTTTGGGATATTTTGTGTTTCTTTAGGGTTTAGTGTATACGATTTAGGGGTTTATAGGGTTTATAGATCAGAGTTTTTTTAAGGTTTAGCAGTTTTTGTATTATTTAGAGTTTTTAAGGGTTAAGTGTTTCTCAAGGTGTAAGGGTTTTTTGTGTGTTTTTTAGGTTTTAGGTTTTTTCTGTGTTTTTAGGTTTAGGGTTTACAGATATTTAGGATTTATGGTTTAGAGCTTGGTGTTTTGTAGGGGTGTTAAATGGTTTTTAGGGTTTATTTTAGGATTTATAGTATTTATGATTTTTTAAGGTTTAGGGTTTCGTAGGATTTTAGGTTATGGTTTAAGGTTTAAAGCTTAGAGTTTTTTTAGGTTTAGGGTTTTAGTTTAAGGTATTATTTATGATTTTAGGGTTTAGGGCTTTATGTTTCTTAGGGTTTGAAATGTTTATGATTTAGGCCTTAGTGTTTTTTTTTTTTTGTGTTTTTTAGTGTTTAGCATATACGGTTTAGGGCTTTATAGGGTTTAGAGCTTAGAATTTTTTTAGGTTTAGTGGTTATTGGGGGTTTTCAAGGGTTAAGTGTTTCTTAGGGAATTTTAGAGTTTAGGGTTTTGGGCTTTGGGTATTTTTTGTGTGGTTTTTCGGGGTAGGGTTTATAAATTTTTAGGATTAAGGATTTAGAGCTTCGGGATTTTATGGGTTTTAAATGGTTTTTAGGGTTTATTTTTAGGATTTATGGTTTAGTGCTTAGGGTTTTTATACGGTTTTTAGGGTTTATTTTAGTGTTTATTGGATTTAGGTTTTCTTCAGGCTTAGGATTTAGTGTTTCTTAGGGTTTTAGGTTTATAATTTAGGGTTTTATGTTAGGCTTTAGGGTTTAGGTCTTATGGTTTTTTAGGTTTCGGGTTTTATCTAGGGGTTTAGGGATTAGGGCTTTGGGTTAAGGATATTTAGAATTTTATAGGTTTAGTGTTTAAGACTTAGGGTTTTTTTGTCTTTCTTTAGGCTTTAGTTTATAGTATTTAGGTTTATAGGGTTTATACCCCAGAGTTTTTTTCGGTTTAGGGGTTTTTGTATTGTTTAGAGTTTTTACGTGTTTTAGGGTTTTTTGTATGTTTTTAGGTTTAGGGTTTTTTGTGTGTTTTTAGGTTTAGGGTTTACAAATTTTTAGGATTTAGGGTCGAGAGCTTAGGATTTTGTAGGGGTCTTATATGGTTTTGAGGGTTTATTTTGGGATTTATAGGATTTATGGTTTTTTAGGGTTTAGGGTTTTGTGGGATTTTAGTTTAAGGTTCAGGGTTTACGGTTTACAGTTTTATTAGGTTTAAGGTTTTAGTTTAAGGTTTTATTTAGGTTTTTAGGGTTTAGGGCTTTATGTTTTTTAGGGTTTGAAATGTTTATGATTTAGGGCTTAGGTTTTTTTTTTTTTGTGTTTTTTAGGGTTTATCATATACGGTTTACGACTTTATAGGATTTAGAGCTTAGAATTTTTTTAGGTTTAGGGGTTATTGGGTTTTTTAAGGGTTAAGTGTTTCTTAGGGGTTTTTAGGGTTTAGGGCTTTGGTTATTTTTGCTGTGTTTTTTTAGTTTAGGGTTGACAAATTTATAGTATTTAGGGTATAGAGCTTAGTGATTTTATGGGTTTTAAATGGTTTTTAGGGTTTATTTTTAGGATTTATGGTTTAATGCTTAGGGTTTGTAGGTATTTTAGATGGTTTTTAGGGTTTATTTTTAGGATTTATGGTTTAATGCTTAGGGTTTGTAGGTATTTTATATGGTTTTTAGGGTTTATATTAGTGTTTATAGGATTTAGGTTTTCTTAAGGCTTAGGGTGTAGTGTTTCTTAGGGTTTTAGGTTTAGGATTTAGGGTTTTACGTTTTGCTTTAGGTTTTAGTTCTTAGGGTTTTTTAGGTTTTGGGTTTTTAGTTAAGGGTTTTATCTAGGGTTTTAGGATTTTGGGCTTTGGGTTTTTTGGGTTAAGGATTTTTAGGATTTTATAGGTTTAGTGTTTAAGTCTTAGGGTTTTTTTGTGTTTCTTTCGGGTTTAGTATTTAGAATTTAGGGGTTTATAGGGCTTATAGCTAAGATTTTTTTTAGGTTTGGGGGTTTTATATTATTTAGTGTTTTTAAGGGTTAAGTGTTTCTTAGGGTTTTAGGGTTTTTTGTGTGTTTTTTGGTTTAGGGTTTTTTGTGTGTTTATAGGTTTAGGGTTTAGAGATTTTTAGGATTTAGGGTTTATTGCTTGGGGTTTTGTAGGGGTCTTAAATGATTTTTAAGATTTATTTTAGGATTTATAGGATTTATGGTTTTTTAAGTTTTAGCGTTTCGTAGGATTTTAGGTCAGGGTTTAGTGTTTAGTGCTTAGAGTTTTTTTTGGTTTAGGGTTTAGTTTAAGGTTTTATTTAGGATTTTAGGGTTTAGGGATTTAGGTTTCTTAGGGTTTCCAATGTTTGTGATTTTGGGCTTAGGTTTTTTTTTTTTGTTTTTTAGGGTTTAGCATATACAGTTTAGGGCTTTATAGGATTTAGAGCTTAAAGTTTTTTTAGGTTTATGGTTTATTGGGTGTTTTAAGGGTTAAGTGTTTCTTAGGGGTTTTTGTATTGTTTAGAGTTTTTAAGGGTTAAGTGTTTCTTAGGGTTTTAGTGTTTTAGGGTTTAGGGCTTGGGATTTTTTGTGTGTTTTTAGATTTTGGGTTTACAGATCTTTAGTATTTAGGGTTTAGAGTTTAGGGTTTTTAGAGGTCTTAAATGGTTTTTAGGGTTTAATTTAGGATTTATGGTTTTTGAAGGTTTAGGGTTTCGTTGGATTTTAGGTTAGGGTTTAGGGTTTACGGCTTAGAGTTTGTTTAGGTTTAAGGTTTTAGTTTAAGGTTTTATTTAGCTTTTTAGGGTTTTGGGCTTTAGGTTTCTTAGGGTTTGAAATGTTAATGATATAGGGCTTAGAGTTTTTTTTTTGTGTTTTTTAGGGTTTAGCATATACAGTTTAGGGCTTTATAGGGTTTAGAGCTTAGAATTTTTTTAGGTTTAGTGGTTATTGGGTTTTTTAAGGGTTAATTGTTTCTTAGGGGTTTTTAGCGTTTAGAGTTTAGGGCTTCGGTATTTGTTTTGTGTGTTTTTTCGGTTTAGGGTTTACAAATTTTTAGGATTAAGGGTTTATAGTTTAGGAATTTTATGGGTTTTAAATGGTTTTTAGGGTTTATTTTTAGGATTTATGTTTTAGTGCTTAGGGTTTTGTAAGGATTTTATAAGATTTTTAGGGTTTATTTTAGTGTTTATAGGATTTAGGTTTTCTTAAGGCTTAGGGTTTAGTGTTTCTTATGGTTTTAGGTTTAGGATTTAGGGTTTTACGTTAGGCTTTAGGGTTTAGGTCTTACTTTTTTTTAGGTTTTGGGTTTTGAGTTAAGGGTTTTAGGGTTTAGGGCTTTGGGTTTTTTGGGTTAAGGATTTTTAAGATTTTGTAGGTTTATTGTTTAAATCTTAGGGATTTTTTGTGTTTCTTTAGGGATAACTGTATAGGATTTAGGGGTTTATAGTTCAGAGTTTTTTTTTAGGTTTAGGGGTTTTTGTATTATTTAGATATTTTAAGGGTTAAGTGTTTCTTAGGGTTTTAGGGTTTTTTGTGTGTTTTAAGGTTATGGGTTTTTTGTGTGTTTTTAGGTTTAGGGTTTATAGATATTTAGGATTTAGGGTTTAGAGCTTAGGGGGTTGTAGGGGTCTTAAATGGTTTTTAGGGTTTATTTTAGGATTTATAGTATTTTAGGGTTTAGGGTTTCGTAAGATTTTAGGTTAGGGTATAGGGTTTAGGGCTTAGAGTTTTTTAGGTTTAGGGTTTTAGTTTAAGGTTTTATTTAGGTTTTTAGGGTTTAGGGCTTTAGGTTTCTTAGGGTTTGAAATGCTTATGATTTAGGGCATAAGGTTTTTTTTTTGTGTTTTTTAGGGTTTTGCTTATACGGTCTAGGGCTTTATAGGGTTTAGAGCTTAGAGGTTTTTTAGGTTTAGGGGTTATTGGGTTTTATAAACGTTAAGTGTTTCTTAGGCGTTTTTAAGGTTTAGGGTTTAGGGCTTTGGGTTTTTTTTTGTTTGTATTTTCGGTTTAGGGTTTACCAATTTTTAGGATTAAGGCTTTAGAGCTTAGGGATTTTATTGGTTTTAAATGGTTTTTAGGGTATATTTTTAGGATTTATGGTTAAGTGGTTAGGGTTTTGTAGGGATTTTATATTGGTTTTTGGCTTTATTTTAGTGTTTATAGGATTTAGGTTTTCTTAAGTCTTAGGGTTTAGTAATCTTAGGGTTTTACATTTAGGATTTCGGATTTTACGTTAGGCTTTAGGGTTTAGGCCTTAGGGTTTTTTAGGTTTCGGGTTTTGGGTTAAGGATTTTATCTAGGGTTTTAGGGTTTAGGGATTTGCGTTTTTTGGGTTAAGGATTTTTTAGGATTTTATAGGTTTAGTGTTTAAGTCTTAGGGTTATTTTGTGTTTCTTTAGGGTTTAATATATAGAATTTAGGGGTTTATAGGGTTCATAGCTCAGAGGTTTTTTAGGTTTAGGGTTTTTTGTATTATTTAGAGTTTTTAAGGGTTAAGTGTTTTTAGGGTTTTTAGGGTTTTTTTTTATGTATTTTTAGGTTTTGGGTTTTTGTGTGTTTTTAGGTTTAGGGTTTACAGATATTTAGGATTTAGGGTTTAGAGCTTAGGGTTTTGTAGGGGTCTTAAGTGGTTTTTAGGGTTTATTTTAGTATTTATAGTATTTATGATTTTTTAAGGTTTAGGGTTTCATAGGATTTTAGGTTACGGTTTAGGGTTTAGATCTTAGAGTTTTTTTTAGGTTTAGGGTTTTAGTTTAAGCTTTTATTTTGGTTTTTAGGGTTTAGGGCTTTAGGTTTCTTAGGGTTTTAAAAATTTATGAGTTAGGGCTTAGGGTTTTTTTTTTCTTCTGTTTTTTTGTGTTTAGCATATACGGTTTAGGTCTTTATAGGGTTTAGAGCTTACAGTTTTTTAGGTTAAGGGTTTTAGTTTAAGGTTTTATTTATGTTTTTAGGGTTTAGGGCTTTAGGTTTCTTAGGGTTTGAAATGCTTATGATTTAGAGCTTGAGGTATTTTTTTTTGTGTTTTTTACGGTTTAGCTTATACGGTCTAGGGCTTTATAAGGTTTAGAGCTGAGAGGTTTTTTAGGTTTAGGGGTTATATTGTTTTTTAAAGGTTAAGTGTTTCTTAGGTGTTTTTAAGGATTAGGGTTTTGGGCTTTGCGTTTTTTTTTTTGTGTATTTTCGGTTTAGGGTTTACAAATTTTTAGGATTAAGGGTTTAGAGCTTAGGGATTTTATGGGTTTTAAATGGTTTTTAGGGTATATTTTTAGGATTTATGGATTAGTGGTTAGGGTTTTGTTGGGATTTTATATTGTTTTTAGTCCTTATTTTAGTGTTTATAGGATTTAGGTTTTCTTAAGTCTTAGGGTTTAGTGATCTTAAGGTTTTACGTTTAGGATTTAGCGTTTTACGTTAGGCTTTAGGGTTTAGGTCCTACGGTTTTTTAGATTTCGGGTTTTATTTTGGGTTTTAGGGTTTAGGGCTTTGGGATGTTTGGGTTAAGAATTTTTAGGATTTTATAGGTTTAGTGTTTAAGTCTTAGATCTTTTTTTTGTTTCTTTAGGATTTAGTATATAGGATTTAAGGGCTTATCGCTCATAGTTTTTTTAGGTTTAGGGGTTTTTGTATTGTTTAGAGTTTTTAAGGGTTAAATGTTTCTTAGGGTTTTAGGTTTTTTTTTGTGTTTTTAGGTTTCGGGTTATTTTGTGTGTTTTTAGGTTTAGGGTTTACAGATTTTTAGGATTTAGGGTTTAGAGCTTAGGGTTTTGTAGGTGTCTTAAATGGTTTTTAGGGTTTATTTTAGGATTTAAGGTTTTTTAAAGTTTCGGGTTTCGTAGGATTTTAGGTCAGGGTTTAGGGTTTAGGGTTTAGGGTTTAGGGCTTAGAGTTTTTTAGGTTTAGGGTATTAGTTTAAAGTTTTATTCAGGTTTTTAGGGTTTAGGGCTTTAGGTTTCTTAGAGTTTGGAATGCATATGATTTAGTGCTTAAAGGTTTTTTTTTGTGTTTTTTAGAGTTTAGGTTATACGGTCTAGGGCTTTATAGGGTTTAGAGCTTAGAGGTTTTTTAGGTTTAGGGGTTATTGGGTCTTTTAAATGTTAAGTGTTTCTTAGGATTTTTTAAGGTTTAGGGTTTAGGGCTTTGGGTTTTTTTGTGTGTGTATTTTCAGTTTAGGTTTTACAAATATTTAGGATTAAGGGTTTAGAGTTTAGGGATTTTATGGGTTTTAAATGATTTTTAGGCTTTATTTTTAGGATTTATGGTTTAGTGCTTAGGGTTTTGTAGGGAATTATATGGTTTTTAGGGTTTATTTTAGGATTTACGGTGTTTTAAGGTTTAGGGTTTCGTAGGATTTTAGGTTAGGGTTTAGGGTTTAGGGCTTAGATTTTTTTTAAGGTTTAGAGGTTTTTGTTTAAGGTTTTATTTAGGTTTTTAGGGAATAGTGCTTTTGGTTTCTTAGGGTTTGAAATGTTTATAATTTAAAGCTTAGGATTTTATTTTTGTTTTTTGGGGTTTAGCATATACGGTTTATGGCTTTATAGGGTTTAGAGCTTAGAGTTTTTTTAGGTTTAGGGGTTATTGGGTTTTTTAGGGGTTAAGTGTTTCTTAGGGTTTTTAGAGTTTAGTGTTTAGTGCTTTGGGTTTTTTTTTGTGTGTGTTTTTTTGGTTTAGGGTTTACAAATATTTAGGATTATGGGTTTATAGCTTAGGGATTTTATGGGTTTTAAATGGTTTTTTGGGTTTATTTTTAGGATTTATGGTTTAGCGCTTAGGGTTTTGTGGGGAATTATATGGTTTTTAGGGTTTATTATAGTGTTTATGGGATTTAAGTTTTCTTAAGGCTTAGGGTTTAGTGTTTCTTAAGGTTTTAGGTTTAGGATTTAGGGTTTCACGTTAGGCTTTAGGGTTTAGGTCTTAGGCTTTTTAGGTTTCGAGTTTTGGCTTAAGGATTTTATCTAGTGTTTTAGGGTTTAGGGCTTAGAGTTTTGTTAGGTTTAGGGTTTTAGTTTAAGGCTTTATTTAGGTTTTTTGGGTTTAGGGCTTTAGGTTTCTTAGGGTTTGAAATGTTTATGATTTAGGGCTTAGGGTTTTTTTTTTTGTGTTTTTAAGGGTTTAGCATATACGGTTTAGGGCTTTATAGGGTTTAGAGCTTAAAGTTTTTTTAGGTTTAGGGGTTATTGTGTTTTTTAAGGGTTAAGTGTTTATTAGGAGTTTTAAGGTTTTATGGTTTAGGGCTTTGGGTTTTTTCGTGTGTTTTTTCGATTTAGGGTTTAGAAATTTTTTAGATTAAGGGTTTAGAATTTAGGGATTTTATGGGTTTTAAATGGTTTTTAGGGTTTATTTTTAGGATTTATGGTTTAGTGCATAGGGTTTCGTAGGGATTTTATATGCTTTTTAGGGTTTATTTTAGTGTTTATAGGATTCAGGTTTTCTTAAGGCTTAGGGTTTAGTGTTTCGTTGGGTTTTAGGCTTAGGATTTAGGGTTTTACGTTAGGATTTAGGGTTTAGGTCTTAGGGTTTTTCAGGTTTCAAGTATTGGGTTAAGGATTTTATCTAGGGTTTTAGGGTTTAGGGATTTGGGTTTTTTGGGTTAAGGATTTTTAGGATTTTATAGGTTTAGTGTTTAAGTCTTAGGGTTATTTTGTGTTTCTTTAGGGTTTAGTATATAGGATTTAGGGGTTTATAGGGTTTATAGGTCAGAGTTTTTTTTAGGTTTAGGGGTTTTTGTATTATTTAGTGTGTTTAAGGGTTAAGTGTTTTAAGGGTTTTTTGTGTGTTTTTAGGTTTTGGGTTTTTTGTGTGTTTTTAGGTTTAGGGTTTACAGATATTTAGGATTTAGGGTTTTGAGCTTAGGGTTTTGTAGGGGTCTTAAATGGTTTTTAGGGTTTATTTTGGGATTTATAGTATTTATGATTTTTAAAGGTTTAGTGTTTCGTAGGATTTTAGGTTACGGTTTAGGGTTTAGAGATTAGAGTTTTTTTTAGGTTTAGGGTTTTAGTTTAAAGTTTTATTTAGGTTTTTATGGTTTAGGGTTGTAGGTTTCTTAGGGTTTGAAATGCTTATGATTTAGGGCTTAATGTTTTTTTTTTTTGTGATTTTTAGTGTTTAGCTTATATGGTCTAGGGCTTTATAGGGTTTAGAGCTTAGAGGGTTTTTGGGTTTAGGGGGTTATTGGGTTTTTTAAAGGTTAAATGTTTCTTAGGGGTTTTTAAGGTTTAGGGTTTAGGGCTTTTGTTTTTTTTTTTGTGTGTATTTTCGGTTTAGGGTTTACAAATTTTTAGGATTAAGGGTTTAGAGCTTAGGGATTTTATGGGTTTTAAATGATTTTTAGGGTCTATTTTTAGGATTTATGATTTAGTGGTTAGGGTTTTGTTTGGATTTTATATTGTTTTTAGGCTTTATTTTAGTGTTTATAGGATTTAGGTTTTCTTAATTCTTAGGGTTTAGTGATCTTAGGGTTTTACGTTTAGGATTTAGGGTTTTACGTTAGGCTTTAGGGTTTAGGTCTTATGGTTTTTTAGGTTTCGGGTTTTGGATTAAGGATTTTATCTAGGGTTTTAGGGTTTAGGGATTTGGGTTTCTTGGGTTAAGGATTTTTTAGGAATTTATAGGTTTAGTGTTTAAGTGTTAGAGTTATTTTGTGTTTCTTTAGGGTTTAGTATATAGGATTTAGGGGTTTATAGGGTTTATAGCTTAGAGGTTTTTTAGGTTTAGGGTTTTTTGTATTATTTAGAGTTTTTAAGGGTTAAGTGTTTTTAGGGTTTTTTATGTGTTTTTAGGTTTTGAGTTTTTTGTGTGTTTATAGGTTTAGGGTTTACAAATATTTAGGATTTAGGGTTTAGAGCTTAGGGTTTTGTAGGGGTCTTAAATGGTGTTTAGGGTTTATTTTAGGATTTATAGGATTTATGATTTTTTAAGGTTTTGGGTTTCGTAGGATTTTAGGTTACGGTTTAGGGTTTAGATCTTAGAGTTTCTTTTAGGTTTAGGGTTTTAGTTTAAGCTTTTATTTTGGTTTTTAGGGTTTAGGGCTTTAGGTTTCTTAGGGTTTTAAATGTTTATGAGTTAGGGCTTAGGGTTTTTTTTTTTGTGTTTTTTTGGGTTTAGCATATACGGTTTAGGGCTTTATAGTGTTTAGAGCTTAGAGTTTTTTTAGGTTTAGTGGTTATTGGGTTTTTCAATGGTTAAGTGTTTCTGAGGGGTTTTTAGGGTGTATGGTTTAGGTCTTTGGGTTTTTTTTGTGTGTTTTTTCGGTTTAGGGTTTACAAATTTTTAGGATTAACGATTTAGAGGTTAGGGATTTTATTGGTTTTAAATGATTTTTAGGGTTTATTTTTAGATTTTATGGTTTAGTGGTTAGCGTTTTGTTGGAATTTAATATGGTTTTTAGGCTTTATTTGAGTGTTTATAGTATTTAAGTTTTCTTAAGTCTTAGGGTTTAGTGATCTTAGGGTTTTACATTTAGTATTTAGGGTTTTACGTTACTCTTTAGGGTTTAGGTGTTACGGTTTTTTAGATTTCGGGTTTTATATAGGGCTTTGGCATGTTTGGGTCAAGGATTTTTAGGATTTTATAGGTTTAGTGTTTAAGTCATAGAGTTTTTTGTGTTTCTTTAGGATTTAGTATATAGGATTTAAGGGTTTATAGCTCAGAGTTTTTTTAGGTTTAGGGGTTTTTGTATTGTTTAGAGTTTTTATGGGTTAAGTGTTTCTTATGGTTTTAGGGTTTTTAGTGTGTTTTTAGGTTTAGGGTTTTTTTGTGTGTTTTTAGGTTTAGGGTTTACATATTTTTATGATTTAGGGTTTAGAGCTTAGGGTTTTGTGGGTGTTTTAAATGGTTTGTAGGGTTTATTTTAGGATTTATGGTTTTTTAAGGTTTAGGGTTTCGTAGGATGTTAGGTTATGGTTTAGGGTTTAGGGCTTAGATTTTTTTAGGTTTAGGGTTTTAGTTTAAGGTTTTATTTAGGTTTTTAGGGTATAGTGCTTTAGGTTTCTTAGGGTTTGAAATGTTTATAATTTAGGGCTTAGGGTTGTTTTTGTGTTTTTTGGGGTTTATTATATACGATTTAGGGCTTTATAGGGTTTAGAGCTTAGAGTTTTTTTATGTTTAGGGGTTACTGGGTTTTTTAAAGGTTAAGTGTTTTTTAGGGTTTTTATGGTTTAGTGTTTAGGGCTTTGGGTTTTTTTTGTGTGTTTTTTCGGTTTAGGGTTTACAAATGTTTAGGATTCAGGGTTTAGAGCTTAGGGATTTTATGGGTTTTAAATGGTTTTTAGGGTTTATTTTTAGGATTTATGGTTTCGTATTTAGGGTTTTGTAGGGAATTATGTGATTTTTAGGGTTTATTTTAGTGTTTGTGGGATTTCAGTTTCCTTAAGGCTTAGGGTTTAATGTTTCTTAGAATTTTAGGTTTATGATTTAGGGTTTTACATTAGGCTTTAGGGTTTTAGGTTTAGTATTTAGGGTTTTAGGTTTAGTATTTAGGGTTTTACGTTAGGCTTTAAGGTTTAGGTCTTAGGTTTTGTTAAGTTTCGAGTTTTGGGTTAAGGATGTTATCTAGTGTTTTAGGGTTTAAGGCATAGAGTTTATTAGGTTTAGGGTTTTAGTTTATGGTTTTATTTAGGTTTTTTGGGTTTAGGGATTTAGGTTTCTTAGGGTTTGAAATGTTTATGATTTAGGGCTTAGGGTTTTTTTTTGTGTTTTTAAGGGTTTAGTATATACGGTTTTGGGCTTTATAGGGTTTAGAGCTTAAAGTTTTTTTAGGTTTAGGGGTTATTGGGTTTTTAATGGTTAAGTGTTTATTAGGAGTTTTAAGGGTTTAAGGTTTAAGGCTTTGGGTTTTTTCGCGTGTTTTTTCGATTTAGGGTCTACAAATTTTTTGGATTAAGGGTTTAGAATTTAGGGATTTTATGGGTTTTAAATGGTCTTTAGGGTTTATTTTTAGGATTTATGGTTTATTGCTTAGGGTTTTGTATGGATTTTATGTGGTTGTTAGGGTTTATTTTAGTGTTTATAGGATTTAGGTTTTCTTAAGGCTTAGGGTTTAGTCTTTCTTAGGGTTTTAGGTTTAGGATTTAGGGTTTTACGTTAGGCTATAGGGTTTAGGTCTTAGGGTTTTTTAGGTTTCGGGTTTTGGGTTAAGGATTTTATCTAGGGTTTTAGGGTTTAGGAATTTGGGCTTTTTGGGTTAAGGATTTTTAGGATTTTATAGGTTTAGTGTTTAAGTCTTAGGGTTATTTTGTGTTTCTTTAGGGTTTAGTAAATTGGATTTAGGGGTTTAGAGGGTTTATAGCTCAGAGTTTTTTTAGGTTTAGGGGTTTTTGTATTATTTAGAGTTTTTATGGGTTAAGTGTTTTTAGGGTTTTTTGAGTTTTTTGTTTGTTTTTAGGTTTTGGGTTTTTTGTGTGTTTTTAGGTTTAGGGTTTACAGATATTTAGGATTTAGGGTTTAGAGCTTAGGGTTTTGTAGGTGTCTTAAATGGTTTTTAGGGTTTATTTTAGGATTTATAGTATTTATGATTTTTTAAGGTTTAGGGTTTCGTAGGATTCTAGATTTCGGTTTAGGGTTTAGAGCTTAGAGTTTTTTTTAGGTTTAGGGTTTTAGTTTAAGGTTTTATTTTGGTTTTTAGGGTTTAGGGCTTTAGGTTTCTTAGGGTTTGAAATGTTTATGAGTTGGGGCTTAGGGTTTTTTTTTTTTTGTATTTTTTAGGTTTTAGCATATACGGTTTAGGGCTTTATAGGGTTTAGATCTTAGAGTTTTTTTAGGTTTACTGGTTATTGGGTTTTTCAAGGGTTAAGTGTTTCTGAGGGGTTTTTAGGGTTTAGGGTTTAGGGCTTTAGGTTTTTTTTTTTTGTGTTTATTCGGTTTAGGGTTTACAAACTTTTAGGATTAATGATTTAGAGCTTAGGGATTTTATTGGTTTTAAATGGTTTTGAGGGTTTATTTTTAGGATTTATGGTTTAGTGCTTAGGGTTTTTATATGTTTTTTAGGGTTTATTTTAGTGTTTATTTTATTTAGGTTTTCTTAAGGCTTAGGGTTTAGTATTTCTTAGGGTTTTAGGTTTATGATTTAGGGTTTTACGTTAGGCTTTTGGGTTTAGGCCTTAGGGTATTTTAGGTTGAGGGTTTTATCTAGGGGCTTAGGGTTTAGGGCTTTGGGTCTTTTCGGTTAAGGATATTTAGGATTTTGTTGGTTTACTGTTTAAGACTTAGGGTTTTTTTGCGTTTCTTTAGGGTTTAGTATATAGTTTTTAGGTTTATAGGGTTTATAGCTCAGAGTTTTTTTCGGTTTAGGGGTTTTTGTATTGTTTAGAGTTTTTTGCGTGTTTTTAGGTTTAGGGTTTTTTGTGTGTTTTTAGGTTTAGGGTTTAAAGATTTTTATTATTTAGCGTTTAGAGCTTAGGATTTTGTAGGGGTCTTATATGGTTTTTAGGGATTATTATGGGATTTATAGGATTTATGGTTTTTTAAGGTTTAGGGTTTCGTAGGATTTTTGTTTAAGGTTCAGGGTTTATGGCTTACAGTTTTTTTAGGTTTAAGGTTTTAGTTTAAGGTTTTATTTAATTTTTTACGGTTTAGGGCTTTAGGGTTTTTAGGGTTTGAAATGTTTATGATTTAAGGTTTAGGGTTTTTTTTGTGTTTTTTATGGTTTAGCAGATACGGTTTACGGCTTTATAAGGTTTAGAGCTTAGAATTTTTTTTTGTTTAGGGGTTATTGGGTTTTTTAAGGGTTAAGTGTTGCTTAGGGGTTTTAGGGTTTAGGGCTTTGGGTTTTTTTTTGTGTGTTTTTTCAGTTTAGGGTTGACAAATTTTTAGGATTAAGGGTATAGAGCTTAGTGATTTTATGGGTTTCAAATGGTTTTTAGGGGTTTATTTTTAGGATTTATGGTTTAGTGCTTATGATTTGTAGAGATTTTATATGGTTTTTAGGGTTTATTTTAGTGTTTATTGGATTTAGGTTTTCTTAAGGTTTAGGGTTTAGTCTTTCTTAGGGTTTTAGGTTTAGGATTTAAGGTTTTACGTTTTACTTTAGGTTTTAGGTCTTAGGTTTTTTTAGGTTTTGGGTTTTAAGTTAAGGGTTTTATCTAGGGTTTTAGGGTTTAGGGCTTTGGGTTTTTTGGGTTAAGGATTTTTAGGATTTTATAGGTTTAGTGTTTAAGTCTTAGGGTTTTTTTGTGTTTCTTTAGTGTTTAGTATATAGAATTTAGGATTTTATAGGGCTCATAGCTCAGAGTTTTTTTAGGTTTAGGAGTTTTTGTATTATTTGGAGTTTTTAAGGATTAAGAGTTTCCTAGGGTTTTTGTGTTTTTTGTGTGTTTTTAGGTTTAGGGTTTTTGTGTGTTTTTAGGTTTAGGGTTTACAGATTTTTAGGATTAAGGATTTAGAGCTTAGGGTTTTGTAGGGGCCTTAAATGGTTTTTAAGGTTTATTTTAGGATTTATAGGATTTATGATTTTTTAAGGTTTAGCGTTTCGTAGGAATTTAGCTTAGGGTTTTGTGGTTAGGGCTTATAGTTTTTTTAGGTTTAGGGTTTTAGGTTAAGGTTTTATTTAGGTTTTTAGGGTTTAGGGCTTTAGGTTTCTTAAGGTTTCAAATGTTTGTGATTTTGGGCTTACGGTTTTTTTTTTTGTGTTTTTCAGGGTTTAGCATATACGGTTTAGGGCTTTATAGGGGTTGGAGCTTAGAGTCTTTTTAGGTTTAGGGGTTATTAGGTTTTTTAAGGGTTAAGTGTTTCTTAGGGCTTTTTAGGGTTTAAGGTTTAGGGTTTAGGGCTTTGTGTTTTTTTTTTTGTGTGTTTTTTCTGTTTAGGGTTTACAAATTTTTAGGATTAAGGTTTTAGAGTTTAGGGTTTTGTAGGGATTTTAAATGGTTTTTAGGGTTTATTTTTAGGATTTATGGCTTAGTACTTAGGGTTTTGTAGGGATTTTATATGGTTTTTAGGTTATATTTTAGTGTTTATTGGATTTAGGTTTCTTAAGGCTTAAGGTTTAGTGTTTCTTAGGGTTTTAGGTTTAGGATTTAGGGTTTTATGTTATGCTTTTGGGTTTAGGTCTTAGGTTTTTTAGGTTTCCGGTCTTAGGTTAAGGATTTTATCTAGGGTTTTAGAGTTTAGGGCTTTTTTTGTGTTAAGGATTTTCTAGGATTTTATAGGTTTAATGTTTAAGTCTTAGGGTTTTTTTATGTTTCTTTATGGTTTAGTATGTAGGATTTACGAGTTTATAGTGTTTATAGCTCAGAGTTTTTTTAGGTTTAGGGTTTTTTGTATTATTTAGAGATTTTAAGGGTTAAGTGTTTCTTAGGGTTGTAGGGATTTTTGTGTTTTTTTACAATTTGGGTTTTTTGTGTGTTTTTAGGGTTAGGGTTTACAGATTTTTAAGATTTAGGGTTTAGAGCTTAGTGTTTTGTAGGGGTCTTGAATGGTGTTTAGGGTTTATTTTAGGATTTATAGGATTTATGGTTTTTAAAGGTTTAGCGTTTCGTTGGATTATAGGTTAGGGTTTAGGTCTTGGAGTTTTTTTGGTTTAGGGTTTTAGTTTAAGGTTTTATTTAGGTTTTTAGGGTTTAGGGCTTTAGGTTTCTTAGGGTTTGATATACTTATGATTTAGGGCTTAAGGTTTTTTTTTTTGTGTTTATTAGGGTTTAGCTTATACGGTTTAGGGCTTTATAGGGTTTAGAGCTTAGAGGTTTTATAGGTTTAGGGATTATTGGGTTTTAAAAAGTATAAGTGTTTCTTACTGGTTTTTATGGTTTAGGGTTTAGGGCTTTGGGTTTTTTTTCGTGTTTATTTTCGGTTTAGGCTTTACAAATTTTTAGGATTAAGGATTTAGAGCTTAGGGATTTTATGTGTTTTAAATGGTTTTTAGGGTATATTTTTAGGATTTATGGATTAGTGGTTAGGGTTTTTTTGTGATTTTATATGGTTTTTAGGCTTTATTTTAGTGTTTATAGGATTTAGGTTTTCATAAGTCTTAGGGTTTAGTGATCTTAGGGTTTTACGTTTAGGATTTAGGGTTTTTACGATATGCTTTAGGGTTTAGGTCTTATGTTTTTTTAGATTTCGGGTTTTATCTAGGGTTTTAGGGTTTAGGGCTTTTGGATGTTTGGGTTAAGAATTTTTAAGATTTTATAGGTTTAGTGTTTAAGTCTTAAAGATTTTTTGTGTTTCTTTAGGATTTAGTATATAGGATTTAAGGGTTTATACGGTTTATTGCTCAGAGTTTTTTTTGGTTTAGGGGTTTTTGTATTGTTTAGAATTTTTAAGGGTTAAGTGTTTCTTAGGATTTTAGGGTTTTTTGTGTGTTTTTAGGTTTAGGGTTTTTTGTATGTTTTTAGGTTTAGGGTTTACAGATATTTAGGATTTAGGGTTTAGAGCTTAGGGTTTTGTAGGGATCTTAAATGGTTTTCAGGGTTTGTTTTAGGATTTATGTTTTTGAAGGTTTAGGGTTTCATAGGATTTTAGGTTAGGGGTTATTGGGGTTTTTAGGGGTTAAGTGTTTCTTAGGGTTTTTAGGGTTTAGTGTTTAGGGCTTTGGGTTTTTTTTTTTGTGTGTTTTTTCGGTTTAGGGTTTACAAATATTTAGGATTAAGGGTTTAGAGTTTAGGTATTTTATGGGTTTTAAATGATTTTTAGGCTTTATTTTTAGGATTTATGGTTTAGTGCTTAGGGTTTTTTAGGTTTCGAGTTTTGGGTTAAGGATTTTATCTAGTGTTTTAGGATTTGGGGCTTAGAATTTTTTTAGGTTTAGGGTTTTAGTTTAAGGTTTTATTTAAGTTTTTTGGGTTTAGGTTTCTTTGGGTTTGAAATGTTTATGATTTAGGGATTAGGGTTTTTTTTAAATGTTTTTAAGGGTTTAGCATATACGGTTTAGGGCTTTATAGGGTTTAGAGCTTAATGTTTGTTTAGGATTAGGGGTTATTGGGTTTTTTAAGGGTTAAATGTTTCTTAGGAGTTTTTTGGGTTTGGGGTTTAGGGCTCTGGGTTTTTTTCGTGTGTTTTTTCGGTTTAGGGTTTACAAATTTTGTGGATTAAGGATTTAGAATTTAGGGATTTTATGGGTTTAAATGGTTTTTAGGGTTTATTTTTATGATTTATGGTTTAGTTCATAGGGTTTTGTAGGGATTTTATATGGTTTTTAGAGTTTATTTTAGTGTTTATAGGATTTAGGTTTTCTTAAGGCCTAGGGTTTAGTGTTTCTTAGGGTTTTACATTTAGGATTTAGGGTTTTATTATAGGCTTTAAGGTTTAGGTCTTAGGGTTTTTTAAATTTCGGGTTTTATCTAGGGTTTTATTGTTTAGGGCTTTGGGACGTTTGGGTTAAGGATTTTTAGGATTTTATAGGTTTAGTGTTTAAGTCTTAGAGTTTTTTTGTTTTTCTTTAGGATTTAGTATATAGGATTTAAGGGTTTATACGGTTTATAGCTCAGAGTTTTTTTAGGCTTAGGGGTTTTTGTATTGTTTAGAGTTATTAAGGGTTAAGTGTTTCTTAGGGTTTTAGGGTTTTTTTGTGTATTTTTAGGTTTAGGTTTTTTTGTGTGTTTTTAGGTTTAGGGTTTACAGATATTTAGGATTTAGGGTTTAGAGCTTAGAGTTTTGTAGGGATCTTAAATGGTTTTTAGGGTTTATTTCAGGATTTATGTTTTTTAAAGTTTAGGGTTTCGTAGGATTTTAGGTTAGGGTTTAGGGTTTAGGGCTTAGATTTTTTTTAAGTTTAGGGTTTTAGTTTAAGGTTTTATTTAGGTTTTTAGGGTATAGTGCTTTAGGTTTCTTAGGGTTTGAAATGTTTATAATTTAGGGCTTAGGGTTTTTTCTATGTTTTTTATGGTTTAGCGTATACGATTTAGGGCTTTATAGGGTTTAGAGCTTAGAGTTTTTTTAGGTTTAGGGGTTATTGTGTTTTTTAGGGGTTAAGTGTTTCTTAGGGTTTATAGGGTTTAGTGTTTAGGGCTTTGGGTTTTTTTTTGTGTGTTTTTTTGGTTTAGGGTTTACAACTATTTAGGATTAAGGGTTTAGTTCATAGGGATTTTATGGGTTTTAAATGGTTTTTAGGCTTTATTTTTAGTATTTATGGTTTAGTGCTTAGGGTTTTGTAGGGAATTTAAATGGTATTTAGGGTTTATTTTAGTGTTTATGGGATTTAAGTTTTCTTAAAGCTTAGGGTTTAGTGTTTCTTATTGTTTTAGGTTTAGGATTTATGGTTTTACATTAGGCTTTAGGGTTTTACATTAAGCTTTAGGGTTTAGGTCTTGGGATTTTTTAGGTTTCGAGTTTTGGGTTTAGGAATTTATGTAGTGTTTTAGGGTTTGGGTCTTAGAGTTTTTTTAGGTTTAGGGTTTTAGTTTAAGGTTTTATTTAAGTTTTTTGGGTTCAGGGCTTTAGGTTTCGTAGGCTTTGAAATGTTTACGATTTAGGGATTAGGTTTTTTTTTTTTTTATGTTTTTAAGGGTTTAGTATATACGGTTTAGGGATTTATAGGCTAAAGCTTAAAGTTTTTTTAGGATTAGGGGTTATTGGGTTTTTTAAGGGTGAAGTGTTTCTTAGGAGTTTTTAGGGTTTGGGGTTTAGGGCTCTGGGTTTTTTTCGTGTGCTTTTTGGGTTTAGGGTTTACATATTTTTTGGATTAAGGATTTATAATTTTGGGATTTTATGGGTTTTAAATGGTTTTTAGGGTTTATTTTTATTATTTATGGTTTAATGCATAGGGTTTTGTAGGGATTTTATATAGTTTTTAGAGTTTATTTTAGTGTTTATAGGATTTAGGTTTTCTTAAGGCTTAGGGTTTAGTGTTTCTTAGGGTTTTACGTTTAGGATTTAGGGTTTTACTATAGGCTTTAAGGTTTAGGTCTTAGGGTTTTTTAGATTTCGGGTTTTATCTAGGGTTTTAGTGTTTAGGGCTTTGGGATGTTTGGGTTAAGGATTTTTAGGATTTTATAGGTTTAGTCTTTAAGTCTTAGAGTTTTTTTGTGTTTCTTTAGGATTTAGTATATAGGATTTAAGGGTTTATACGGTTTATAGGTCAGAGTTTTTTTAGGTTTAGGGGTTTTTGTATTGATTAGAGTTTTTAAGGGTTAAGTGTTTCTTAGGGTTTTATGGTTTTTTGTGTATTTTTAGGTTTATGGTTTTTTGTGTGTTTTTAGGTTTAGGGTTTACAGATTTTTAGGATTTATGGTTTAGAGCTTAGAGTTTTGTAGGGATTTTAAATGGTTTTTAGGGTTTATTTTAGGATTTATGTTTTTAAAATTTAGGGTTTCGTAGGATTTTAGGTTAGGGTTTAGGGTTTAGGGCTTAGATTTTTTTAGGTTTACGGTTTTATTTTAAGGTTTTATTTAGGTTTTTAGGGTATAGTGCTTTAGGTTTCTTAGTGTTTGAAATGTTTATAATTTAGGGTTTTTTCTGTGTTTTTTGGGGTTTAGCATATACGATTTAGGGCTTTATAGGATTTAGAGCTTAGAGTTTTTTTAGGTTTAGGGGTTATTGGGTTTTTTAGGGGTTAAGTGTTTCTTAGGGTTTATAGGTTTTAGTGTTTAGGGCTTTGGGTTTTTTTTTGTATGTTTTTTCGGTTTAGGGTTTACAAATATTTAGGATTAAGGGTTTAGATCTTAGGGATTTTATGGGTTTTAAATGGTTTTTAGGCTTTTTTTTTAGGATTTATGGTTTAGTGCTTAGGGTTTTGTAGGGAATTTATATGGTATTTAGGGTTTATTTTAGTGTTTATGGGATTTAAGTTTTTTTAAAGCTTAGAGTTTAGTGTTTCTTAGTGTTTTAGGTTTAGGATTTATGGTTTTACATTAGGCTTTTGGGTTTTAGGTTTAGGATTTAGGGTTTTACGTTAAGCTTTAGGGTTTAGGTCTTAGGATTTTTTAGGTTTCGAGTTTTGGGTTAAGGATTTTATCTAGTGTTTTAGGGTTTGGGGTTTAGAGTTTTTTTAGGTTTAGGGTTTTAGTTTAAGGTTTTATTTAAGTTTTTTGGATTTAGGGCTTTAGGGTTCTTAGGGTTTGAAATGTTTATGATTTAGGGATTAGGGTTTTTTTTTATGTTTTTAGGGTTTAGCATATACAGTTTAGGGCTTTATAGGGTTTAGAGTTTAAAGTTTTTTTAGGTTTAGGGGTTATTGGGTTTTTCAAGGGTAAAGTGTTTCTTAGGAGTTTTTAGGGTTTAGGGTTTAGGGCTCTGGTTTTTTTTCGTGTGTTTTTTCTCTATAGGGTTTACAAATTTTTTGGATTAAGGATTTAGAATCTAGGGATTTTATGGGTTTTAAACGGTTTTTAGGGTTTATTTTTAGGATTTATGGTCTAGTGCTTAGGGTTTTGTAGGGATTTTATATGGTTTTTAGGGTTTATTTTAGTGTTTATTGGATTTAGGTTTTGTTAAGGCTTAAGGTTTACTGTTTCTTAGGGTTTTAGGTTTAGGATTTAGGGTTTTATGTTATGCTTTAGGGTTTAGGTCTTAAGGTTTTTTAGGTTTCGGGTTTTAGTTTAAGGATTT
The DNA here is from genome assembly GCA_029582605.1 of Solanum gracilifrons. NCBI lineage: Eukaryota > Viridiplantae > Streptophyta > Magnoliopsida > Solanales > Solanaceae > Solanum > Solanum gracilifrons. Next base: position 20,942 of record JAJOOH010071895.1, read on the forward strand.
TATCTAGGGTTTTAGGGTTTAGGGCTTTTTTTGGGTTAAGGATTTTTAGGATTTTATATGTTTAGTGTTTAAGTCTTTGGGTTTTTTTGTGTTTCTTTAGGGTTTAGTATATAGGATTTAGGAGTTTATAGGGTTTATAGCTCAGAGTTTTTTTAGGTTTAGGGGTTTTTTATTATCTAGAGATTTTAAGGGTTAAGTGTTTCTTAGGGTTCTAGGGTTTTTTGTGTGTTTTTAGGATTTGGGTTTCTTGTGTGATTTTAGGGTTAGGGGTTATAGATTTTTAAGATTTAGGGTTTAGAGCTTAGGGTTTTGTAGGGGTCTTAAATGGTGTGTGGGGTTTATTTTAGGATTTATAGGATTTATGGTTTTTAAAGGTTTAGCGTTTCGTTGGATTTTAGGTTAGGGTTTAGGGTTTAGGGCTTAGGGTTTTTTAGGTTTAGGGTTTTAGTTTAAGGTTTTATTTAGGTTTTTAGGCTTTAGGGCTTTAGGTTTATTAGGGTTTGAAATGTTTATGATTTAGGGTTTAAGGTTTTTTTTGTGTTTTTTATGGTTTAGCTTATAAGGTTTAGGGATTTATTGGGTTTAGAGCTTAGAGGTTTTTTAGGTTTAGCGGTTATTGGGTTTTTTTAAAGTTAAGTGTTTCTTAGGGGTTTTTATAGTTAAGGGTTTAGGGCTTTGGGTTTTTTTGTTGTGTATTTTCGATTTAGGGTTTACAAAGTTTTAGGATTAAGGGTTTAGAGCTTAGGGCTTTTATGGGTTTTAAATGGTTTTTATGGTATATTTTTAGGATTTATGGTTTAGTGGTTAGGGTTTTGTTGGTATTTTATATGGTTTTTAGGCTTTCTTTTAGTGTTTATAGGATTTTGGTTTTCTTAAGTCGTAGGGTTTAGTGATCTTAGGGTTTTATGTTTATGATTTAGGGTTTTAATATAGGCTTTAAGGTTTAGGTCTTCGGGTTTTTTAGATTTCTGGTTTTATCTAGGGTTCTAGGGTTTAGGGCTTTGGGATGTTTGGGTTAAGGATTTTTAGGATTTTATAGATTTAGTGTTTAAGTCTTAGAGTTTTTTTGTGTTTCTTTAGGATTTAGTATATAGGATTTATGGGTTTATACGGTTTATAGCTCATAGATTTTTAAGGTTTAGGGGTTTTTGTATTGTTTATAGTTTTTAAGGGTTAAGTGTTTCTTAGGGTTTTACGGTTTTTTGTGTGTTTTTAGGTTTAGGGTTTTTTGTGTGTTTTTAGGTTTAGGGTTTACAGATATTTAGGATTTAGGGTTTAAAGTTTAGGGTTTTGTTGGGCTCTTAAATGGTTTTAAGGGTTTCTTTTATGATTTATGGTTTTTTAAAGTTTAGGGTTTCGTAGGATTTTAGGTTAGGGTTCAGGGTTCAAGGCTTAGATTTTTTTTGGTTTAGGGTTTTAGTTTAAGGGTTTATTAGGTTTTTAGGGTATAGTGCTTTAGGTTTCTTAGGGTTTGAAATGTTTGTAATTTAGGGCTTAGGGTTTTTTTTGCAATTTTTGGGGTTTAGCATATACGGTTTAGGGCTTTATAGGGTTTAGAGCTTAGGGTTTTTTTGGTTTAAGGGTTATTTGGTTGTTTAGGGGTTAAGTGTTTCTTAGGGTTTAGTATTTAGGGTTTTGGGTTTTTTTTTGTGTGTTTTTTCGGTTTAGGGTTTACTAATATTTAGGATTAAGGGTTTAGAGCTTAGGGATTTTATGGATTTTAAATGGTTTTTAGGGTTTTTTTTTAGGATTTATGGTTTAGTGCTAGGGTTTTGTAGGGAGTTTATATGGTTTTTAGGGTTTATTTTAGTTTATATGGTTTTTAGGCTTTAGGGTTTTAGGTTTAGGATTTAGGGTTTTACGTTAGGCTTTAGGGTTTAGGTCTTAGGCTTTTTTAGGTTTCGAGTTTTGGGTTAAGGATTTTATCTTGTGTTTTAGGGTTTAGGGCTTAGAGTTTTTTTAGGTTTAGGGTTTTAGTTTAAGTGTTTATTTAAGTTTTTTGGGCTTAGGGCTTTAGGTTTCTTAGGGTTTGAAATGTTTATGATTTAGGGATTAGGGTTTTTTTTTTTTTTATGTTTTAAGGGTTTAGCATATACGGTTTAGGGCTTTATAGTGTTTAGAGCTTAAAGTTTTTTTAGGTTTAGGGGTTATTGGGTTTTTTAAGGGTTAAGTGTTTCTTAGGAGTTTTTAGGGTTTAGGGCTCTGGGTTTTTTTTCGTGTGTTTTTTTGGTTTAGGGTTTACAAATTTTTTGGATTAAGGGTTTAGAATTTAGTGATTTTTATGGGTTTTAAATGGTTTTTAGGGTTTATTTTTAGGATTTATGGTGTAGTTCATAGGGTTTTGTAGGGATTTTATATGGTTTTTAGAGTTTATTTTAGTGTTTATAGGATTTAGGTTTTCTGAAGGCTTAGGGTTTAGTGTTTCTTAGGGTTTTAGGTTTAGGATTTAGGGTTTTACGTTAGGTTTTACGGTTTAGGTCTTAGGGTTTTTTAGGTTTCGGGTTTTGGGTTAAGGATGTTATCTAGGGTTTTACGGTTTAGGGATTTGGGTTTTTTGGGTTAAGGATTTTTAGGATTTTATATGTTTAGTGTTTAAGTCTTAGGGTTATTTTGTGTATTTTTAGGGTTTAGTATATAGGATTTAGGGGTTTATTGGGTTTATAGCTCAGAGTTTTTTAAGGTTTAGGGGATTTTGTATTATTTAGAGTTTTTAAGGGTTAAGTGTTTTTATGGATTTTTGTGTGTTTTTAGGTTTTGGGTTTACAGTTCTTTAGGATTTAGGGTTTAGAACTTAGGGTTTTGTAGGGCTCTTAAATGGTTTTTAGGGTTTATTTTAGAATTTATGGTTTTTTAATGTTTAGGGTTTTGTAAGATTTTAGTTTAGGGTTTAGGGTTTACGCATTAGAGTTTTTTTTGGTTTAGACTTTTAGTTTAAGGTTTTATTTAGGTTTTTAAGGTTTAGGGCTTTAGGTTTCTTAGGGTTTGAAATATTTATGATTTAGGGCTTAGGTTATTTTTTTTTAGTTTTTTGGGTTTAGCATATACGGTTTAGGGATTTATAAGGTTTAGAGCTTAGAGCTTTTTTAGGTTTAGTGGTTATTGGGTTTTTTAAGGGTTAAGTGTTTATTAGGGGTTTTTAGGGTTTAGGGTTTAGGGCTTTGGGTTTTTTTTGTGTTTTTTTCCGTTCAGGGTTTACAAATTTTAGGATTAAGGGTTTAGAGCTTACGAATTTTATGGGTTTTAAATGGTTTTTAGGGTTTATTTTTAGGATTTATGGTTTAGTGCTTAGGGTTTTGTAGGGATTTTATATTTTATTTTGTTTGGGTTTATAGGATTTAGGTTTTCTTAAGCCTTAGGGTTTAGTGTTACTTAGGGCTTTAGGTTTAGGATTTAGGGTTCTATGTTAGGCTTTAGGGTTTGCGTCTTAGGGTTTTTTAGGTTTTGGGTTTTATCTAGAGGGTTTAGGGCTTTGGGTTTTTTGGGTTAAGGATTTTTAAGATTTTATAGGGTTAGTGTTTAAGTCTTAGGGTTTTTTTGAGTTTCTTTAGGGTTTAGTATATAGGATTTAGGGGTTTATAGCTCAGATTTTTTTTAGATTTAGGGGTTTGTTTATTATTTAGAGAGTTTAAGGGTTAAGTGTTTCTTAGGGTTTTAGGATTTTTTGTGTGTTTTTAGGTTTAGGGTTTTTTGTGTGTTTTTAGGTTTAGGGTTTACATATTTTTGGATTTAGGGTTTAGAGGTTAGGGTTTTGTAGGGGTCTTAAATGATTTTTAGGGTTTATTTTAGGATTTATGGTTTTTTAAGGTTTAAGGTTTCGTACGATTTTAGGTTAGGGATTAGGGTTTTAGGCTTAGATTTTTTTAGGTTTAGTGTTTTTCTTTAAGGTTTTATTTAGGTTTTTAGGAATTAAGGTTTTAGGGTTTTTGTGTGTTTTTAGGTTTAGGGTTTACAGATTTTTAGGATTTAGGGTTTAAACCTTAAGGTTGTAGGGGTCTTAAATGGTTTTTAGGGTTTATATTAGGATTTATAGGATTTCTAATTTTTTAAGGTTTAGGGTTTCGTAGGATTTTATGTTAGGGTTTAGGGCTTAGAGGTTTTTTAGGTTTAGCGTTTTAGTTTAAAGTTTAATTTAGGTTTTTAGGGTTTAGGGCTTTAGGTTTCTTAAGGTTTGAAATGTTTATAATTTAGGGCTTAGGGTTTTTTTTTTGATTTTTCGGGTTTAGCATATACATTTTAGGGCTTTATAGGGTTTGGAGCTTAGAGTTTTTTTAGGTTTAGGGGTTATTGGGTTTTTAAGGGGTTAAGTGCTTCTTAGGGGTTTTTAGGGTTTAGGGTTTAGGGCTTTGGGTTTTTTTTTTTATGTTTTTTCGGTTTAGGGTTTACAAATTTTTAGGATGAAGGGTTTAGAGCTTAGGGATTTTATGGGTTTTAAATGGTTTTTAGGGTTTACTTTTAGGATTTATGGTTTATTGCTTAGGGTTTTGTAGGGAATTTATCTAATTTTTAAGGTTTAATTTAGTGTTTATAGGATTTAGGTTTTCTTAAGGCTTAGGGTTTAGTGTTTCTTAGGGTTTTAGGTTTAGGATTTAGACTTTTACGTTAGTCTTTAGGGTTTTGGTGTTAGGGTTTTTTAGGTTTCGGGTTTTAGGTTAAGGATTTTATCTAGGGTTTTAGAGTTTAGGGATTTGGGATTTTTCGGTTAAGGATTTTTAGGATTTTATAGGTTTAGTGCTTAAGTCTTAGGGTTTTTTTGTGTTTCTTTAGGGTTTAGTATATAGGATTTAGGGGTTTATAGCTCAGAGTTTTTTTAGGTTTAGGGGTTTTTGTATTATTTAGAGTTTTTAAGGGTTAAGTGTTTCTTAGGGTTTTAGGGTTTTTTGTGTGTTTTTAGGTTTAGGGTTTACAGATTTTTAGGATTTAGGGTTTAGAACTTAGGGTTTTGTAGGGCTCTTAAATGGTTTTTAGGGTTTATTTTAGGATTTATAGGATTTATGGTTTTTTAAGGTTTAGGGTTTCGTAGTATTTTATGTTAGGATTTAGGGTTCACGGCTTAGAGTTTTTTTAGGTTTAGAGTTTTGGTTTATGGTCTTATTTAGGATTTTAGGATTTAGGGCTTTAGGTTTCTTAGGGTTTGAAATGTTTATGATTTAGGGCTTAGTTTTTTTGTGTTTTTTAGGGTTTAGCATATACGGTTTAGGGCTTTATAGGGTTTAGATTTTAGAGTTTTTTTAGGTTTAGGGGTTATTGGGGATTTTAAGGGTTAAGTGTTTATTAGGGGTTTTTAGGGTTTAGGGTCTAGGGCTTTGGGTTTTTTTTTTGTGTTTTTTCAGTTTAGGGTTTACAAATTTTTAGGATTAATGGTTTAGAGCTTAGGGATTTTATGGGTTTTTATGGTTTATTTTAAGGTTTTCTGGTTTAGTGTTTGGGGTTTTGTTGGGATTTTATATGGTTTTTAGGGTTTATTTTAGTCTTTATAAAATTTAGGTTTTGTTAAGTCTTAGGGTTTAGTGTTTCTTAGGGTTTTTGGTTTAGGATTTATGGTTTTACGTTAGGTTTTAGGGTTTAGGTCTTAGGGTTATTTAGGTTTCAGGTTTTATCTAGGGTTTTAGGGTTTAGGTCTTTGGGTTTTTTTGGTTAAGTATTTTTAGGATTTTATAGGTTTAGTGTTTAAAGCTTAGGGTTTTGTAGGGGTCTTAAATGGTTTAGTATTTTTTTTTTGTGTTTTTTAGGGTTTAGCATATACGGTTTAGAGTTTTTTTTAGGTTTAGGGGTTAATGGGTTTTTTAAGGGTTAAGTGTTTCTTAGGGGTTTTTAGGGTTTAGGGTTTAGGGCTTTTGGTTTTTCTTTGTGTGTTTTTTTGGTTTAGGGTTTACAAACTTTTAGGATTAAGGGTTTATAACTTAGGGATTTTGTGGGTTTAAAATGGTTTTAGGGTTTATTTTTAGGATTTATGGTTTAGTGCTTAGGGTTTTGTAGGGATTTTATATGATTTTTAGGGTTTGTTTTAGTGTTTATAGGATTTAGGTTTTCTTAAGGCTTTAGTTTAGTGTTTCTTAGGGTTATAGGTTTAGGATTTAGGGTTTTACGTTAGGCTTTAAGATGTAGGTCTTAGGGTTTTTTAGGTTTCGGGTTTTAGGTTAAGGGTTTTATCTAGGGTTTTAGGGTTTAGGGCTCTGAATTTTTTGGGTTAAGAATTTTTAGGATTTTATAGCTTTAGTGTTTAAGTCTTAGGGTTTTTTTGTGTTTCTTTAGGATTTAGTATATAGGATTTAGGGGTTTATAGGATTTATAGTGTCACACCCCTATTTTCCCTCAAAATTAATTCAAGTATGTTTTTGAAAGAAAGAGTTTTTCCAATTAAAGTGACATTCTGAAAAAGTATTTTTTTTTGTTCAGAGTCGCCACTTGAATTTAAGATTTGGTGTTCCAAGTCACCTTGTTTGAATCCCTAATCAAAAGGAAATTTGACTCTTTATTTTATTCGGTCTGTGAAAACAAAGATCGGGTACGGAATTCTGTTGACTAAGGGGAAGGTATTAGGAACCCCTCGAGTCCCGTGGTTTTAGCACGATCGCTTTATTGACTATATATGACTTAAATTAATTTTTTGATATTGTATTATTAACTTAATAATAAAAGTTATTTACCTTATTATTTTATTTATTTTAAGCCTATTTATATTATATTAATATATGTTCGTTAATTTAAAAAAATGTATATCACATAAATTTATTCAAACATAATAAAGTAAAGTTAATAGATGGATATTTACAAATCTTGAAATGTCTTGTAATTTCTCCTTTTCTTTTTCATGTATTTGTATTTATTTATTTTTTTGTGGATAGAAAATATGTAGGTATCTAATTGCTAGGAATTAGAATTTGTGTAGGATTGAGATTTTTTGAGTTTTGAGTATTTTAGGATTGTATTTTTTTTAGTCATATTTAAAATAGAAATAAAATTTTATGTTATTTGGAATTAGTTTTAGCAAGAAATTCTAAATAGATTAGGACTATTTTTAGAAAGATTTTTCCTTCTTAATTTTTAATTTTCTTTTTTTTCCTTACTTTTTTTTCCCTTTTTTACGTTTTGGTTTTATTATTTTTTATTTTTTATTTTTTCATTCTATCTCTTTGTATTATTTTTTTTTACGTTTTTTTTTTTGTTTCTTTCTACTTTATCCTTTATTTTTATTTTTTTTAAATTCTTTTTGGACATTCTGTTTCTCGTCTTTTTTTTTCTTGTTTATTTTATTTTATTGTTTTAATCATCTTTCTTTCTTTTTTACGTTTTCTGTTTCCTTTTTTTTTTATTTTTTTTTATTATACTTTTTTCATTTTTTACATTATTTTCCTTTATTTTTATTTTTTTTGTTCTTCTTACTTTTTGGTTTTAATTTTTTTTTTGTTTCTGTTACGCTCTATTTTTTCAGTTTGCGTTTGTTCTGTTTTTATTTTTATTTTTTTCTTATGCTTTCTCATTTTTTAAAATTAGTTTTCCTAATTATTCATTATTTACTTTTTACCATAAATCTCTAAATAAATATTCATATATCCTCTTAATTATATATCATAATAATTCGAATTAAAGCGATAATCATCTTAACACTTATTCTAAAGGTAAACTATTTTTATCAAAATAATATATTAAAAAAAAAGACTAAAACACATTCCTCATAGGTTTTCTAAAGCACTAATCAATTAAACTTCAGTTTATATCCTAATCTAACAAGTCTACAAATAATTTCAACTAAATTTTCTTAAGTCAAAACTAAGGTCCAAGAAACATTAGCTATTCAAAATTAAATATCACGAAACCAATTTCAATATTAATTGCATCTAAAGAGCATAAGACAATAATAATAAAAAATGTGTGATACATCTTTATTTTTTATTTTTATAGTATATTTTAAGCAAGAAACGTCTTCGGTTCCGTTTTCCTAAGCATTCGTAAATTCACAATTTTTTTTATCACAACATGCATCACAGATTGATATTACATAATAATAACATGCGATTCAAAGAACTTCATATTACTTGAATCGAGTTTTCGTACAAGTACTCTATTTAACTCATGCGAGGAATTATAGTTACCTCGCTGCGAAAATTAATACCACAAAAACAACTGCTACGATCTACTGATTTACAAAGTTAATAGCTAATATTAACTTTAAAGAGCCACGAATCCGAAACCTTTAGTGAAACCTTGAACGCTGACTTAATTTTTAAAATAAAACTCACTTTCGTTATCTTTTTCTCTTTGTGTTTCTGTGTATATGTGTGTATTTTTTTTCTTTACTGAGCGTGTGTTTTTATAATAGTTTTGGGTGTCAGGCTGGTGCTAATTAAAAGGAACATGATAGAGTGGGAATAGGATTTAATTTAAAATTTAGTTCAAAATTTTAAGGTTCAGATAAAGGTAAAAATATAGTAATATAATATTTAACAAACAAATAATTTTTAAAAAAAAGAACAAAGAGAAAAGAAAAAGAAAAAAAGAAAAAGAAAAAAAAGAAACGTGTTAAAAAAATATGAGAAAAGATCGTGCAAGAGGAAAAAAAAGAATAAAAAATAAAATAAACTAAATGGGAGGAGGATTTTTAGCAAATAAGTTAAGGAAGTTGGGGTAATTAGGATAAAGGTAAGGTAATTTACTATTGTTAGTACTCTTTTTTTTTTTATCTTTTTCTTTTCCTTTTTCTACTTTTCATAAGATATACGATTATTATTATTTTTTAGACTAGTTAAAAGTTAAAGGATTAAAACAAATTCATTAAACTCACAAGCTTTCTTTATTAAACTTTAAACATAAAGTGAGCTTATAATTTGTTGTAATTTTCAGTTTATTTATTTTTCATTTATTTTAAATATAACCCTACTGAAATATTAAAATTGGGTGTAAAATCTTTATGTTTTGGTCAAAAATTAGGTGTTCACAGTATGCCCCTCTTTGCTTGGAAAAACATGAAGAGTTTTCATGCAAAGACGTGAACAATGTAACTAATTTTTGACTGAGACATTGATCCAAAAATGTGAAAATAAATAAAAGAGAAGAGGTTTGACCACGCCCTAACTTTAGACAAACTACCTATCCTGAGTTAATGATAAGGAATCAGGTGTAGTTAATATATAGGAAAGGACGGGAGAATAATTTTAGGTAGTCGAGTGAGGTTTTGTCGAGGTTCCGGTTCGTAGCTCCAGCTGTTACATTAAAAGGAAAAATACAATAGGAGAGAAGGGAAAGATACAAGATCATATCTACTCCACTAGTACTAAGTCTTCATTTTGAATCTTCAGTTATCGCTTCACCCTCTTTGGGTAGATACATCGATTCCGAACTTTGATCTTGATATTTAAATTTATGATCTGAAACTTATGATTTGACTTGAGTCGTTGACGCTCTTCCGCATGATATTCTTGAATTCTTGTTTTCTTGAGAAGATGATTCATGATATGTTGAGCCGTTACATGGGTTGAAAGCGACTCTAAATGTCATTGATATCTGACATTCTTCGTTTCTCTAATCAAAATGAGAATTTTATTCTTGAACTTCAAATTGGTATACTATGTAGAAACCTGCACACCATAAAACAAAACAAACAAACAAAACAAAATTTTTGCCCCAGTATGCACTAGGAAAATTTTGTGAGTTATCGATGAAAGCTATAAAAGTTTATACTAGGCATAACAACAATATACTTTTATAAAATAAAATAAAGGGAGATTTGTGCCCAATATAACCAGAGGTTATTACGCCCTGTGAAGTCATAAAAAATAAGACAGGGGTTATTATGCCCTACACGCAACCAGGGATTATTGAGCCCTGTAAAGACATGAAAAAATAAGATAGGGGCTATTGTGCCCTATATGCCACCAGGGGTTATTGTGCCATGTGAAGTCATGAAAAAAATAAAATAGGGGTTATTGTTCTCTATATGCAACCAGGGGTTATTGTGCCCTGTGAAGACATGAAAAAAAAAATAGGGGTTATTGTGCCCTATATGCAACCAGGGATTATTGTACCCTGTGAAGACATGAAAAATAAAATAGTGATTATTGTGCCCTATATGCAACCAGGGGTTATTGTGCCCTGTGAAGACATGAAAAATAAAAATAGGGGTTACTGTGCCCTATATGCAATCAGGGGTTATTGTGCCTTGTGAAGACATGAAAAATAAAAATAGGGGTTATTGTGCCCTATATGTAACCAGGGATTATTGTACCCTGTGAAGACATGAAAAATAAAATAGTGGTTATTGTGCCCTATATGCAACCAGGGGTTATTGTGCCCTGTGAAGACATGAAAAATAAAAATAGGGGTTACTGTGCCCTATATGCAATCAAGGGTTATTGTGCCTTGTGAAGACATGAAAAATAAAAATAGGGGTTATTGTGCCCTATATGCAACCAGGAATTATTGTGCCCTGTGAAGACATGAAAAATAAAATATGGATTATCGTGCCCTATATGCAACCGGGGGTTATTGTGCCCTGTGAAGACAGGAAAAATAAAAATAGGGGTTATATGTATAGTTTTTTTTTTTTTACTTATATTATTATTATTATTATTATTATTATTATTATTATTATTATTATTATTATTATTATTATTATTATTATTATTATACTTAAGATCATTTTTTTTTTTTTTTTTTGTACATTTTCCAAACATAAAAGAAACAAACAAAAAAAAAATAAAAAAAAATTCCCCAGATTTTATTAAGAAAAATAATTTTTTTATTATTATTATTATTATTATTGTGGTGCATATTGTAGGAGAGACAGGGATTCAAGAACTTACCTCGTGGCGTTTGACTCTCGCGAATTACTTGCACGATTTTTCTTTGTACCTATTTTGAAACAAAGAATATTTTGTTAGTTTTTCTAAATGATGGTTGGTTTGTGACTTCGAATATCTTGTGGAGTTTGACTTTGAATATGTCTTGGTTGAAAGAATCATCATATTGACGATTACGCGAATAGCTTGAAGATGGTTTAGAGACGGTCCTTATCTTCCCTTTAAACATTTCTCATGAACATTCTGACCCATTTCCATTTTGTGCATGTTGTGTGGTTCATCCTTTCCAAAGCAACTTTCTTGCTTTATCGATTTTTCACACGGTATCGATTTTTTGATTTTTTTTTCCGATTGGTTCACAGCCCTAGTCAATGTTGTGCATGCCCCCAACATTCAACTGGAAATACCGTAGTCAATTTCGCGACTTTAATTTGATTTTCTCACTTGACGCGAGTTTATGCTGAATGAGACTCAAAGAATACCAAACACAAGTACAAATGACACAAATGAAAGGGTTATGAAACAAAAGTTATGTCTTTAGAAGGATGAAATAAGTAAATGTTTAAAAGGAATGAAAAGAATCTTATCTGAAAGTACGTGACCACTTTAATGAATCATGACATGCATTTGGACTGAACGTTTGATCCTTCTAAGTTGTCCGAATCTCATGAAACAATGTTGTACCTTTCAGTCTATAGCCTGACTTTTATCTTGATTGTGCGTTCATGCCAAGACGGAATGTCATCGTTTGATCAATGGTGCCCTTCATGGTTTTCCACCAATAAGGCATTCTTATCTCTTTCTCTGATCAACTTACTATCGTCTTATGGTGCCCGTGAGGGTTTTAACTCGTAAGACTCTCATTTTTTTTTTTTGTAACACACCGTAGGTCACAATGTCATGTCTCAGCCCTAGGAGAATTGAAGTCCATGATTATTGTTTTATTCAGTGATTAGACCGAACCCCAATGAAGGGTTGCCTACGTATCCTCTCAGGAATCAGGTCGAACGTAGTTCAATGAGACTTTTTTTTTTCTTTTCTTTACCACCAGACAAGTGGTGTTTGAAATAAATAAGGATACATTTTTATCCTCTCATCTTGAGAATGTCAATCACGAGAGTGTCATAACAAAGAGTGTTAAACGTAGTATCTTTTGATCGAATCTGCGTTAACAATTGTGTCGATCGCCTTTCCCTCCATATCTGCCAGTTGTAAAGCTCATTTTGATAGCACTTGTTTAATAACATAAGGGCCTTGCAAATTTGGGGTAAACTTTCCTTTTGCCTCGTCTTGATGGGGAATGATGCGTTTCACAACAAGTTGACCGACTTCAAAATTTCTTGGGCGTACCTTCTTGTTATAAGCTCGAGCCATCCTCTGCTGATATAATTGACCAAAGCAAATAGATGTCAACCTTTTTTCGTCTATCAGTGCTAACTGTTCTAACCTTGATTTAACACATTCTGTGTCCTCAATTTCTGCTTCGACAATGATTCGAAGAGAAGGTATTTCAACTTATGCGGGTATGACAACCTCAGTTCCATAAACCAATAAGTAAGGAGCTGCACCGACTGACGTACGAATAGTCGTGCGATATCCCAAGAGAGCAAATGGTAGTTTTTCATGCCACTGTCTAGATCCTTGCACCATTCTCCTAAGAATCTTCTTGATGTTTTTATTTGCCGCTTCAACAGCCCCATTTGCTTTAGGTCAATAAGGGGTTGAATGACGATGAACAATTTTAAATTGCTCGCAAACTTCCTTCATCAGGTGGCTGTTGAGATTCGCTGCATTGTGTGTAATAATGATTTTTGGTATGCTAAAACGACATATGATGTTTGAATGAACAAAGTCCACCACTGGTTTCTTGGTGACTGATTTGAATGTGACAGCTTCCACCCATTTGGTAAAGTAGTCGATGGCAACTAAAATAAATCGATGCCCATTAGATGCTCTCGGCTCAATTGTCCCAATAACGTCCAATCCCCAAGCCACAAAAGGCCACAAAGCAGACATAGGGTGCAACTCTGAAGGGGGTGAGTGAATCAAGTCGTTATGAATCTGGCACTGATGGCACCTACGAACAAATTGGAAGCAATCTCGCTCCATGGTCAACCAATAGTACCCTGCCCGAATAATCTTTTTTGCTAGAACATAACCATTCATGTGAGGGCCGCAACCCCTGAATGCACCGCATTCATAATTGTTTCTGCTTCATGAATATTCACACATCGCAATATATTCAAATCTGGAGTCCTTTTATATAAGATATCGCCACTCAAGAAGAACCCATTGGCGAGTCGCCTAATTGTTCTTTTTTTATCTCTATCAGCATGTATTGGATATTCTTTAGCTTTTCGAAACCGTTTAATGTCGTGATACCAGGGCTCACCGTCTGGTTCTACTTTAATTATATTGCAATAACCATGTTGATCCCTAACTTGGATTTCCAACGGGTCAATATAGGTATTACCCGGGTATGGAAGCATCGAGGCTAGGGTGGCCAAAACATTAGCTAACTCATTGTGAAACCTGGGAATGTATCTGAATTCAATGGACTTGAACCTTTTGATGAGGTTTTCTAAACATTATTTGTACGGCATGAGTTTAATGTCTCGAGTCTCCCATTAGCCTCAAGCTTGTCGAATGAGCAAATCGGAATCCCCCAAAACCACCAACTCATACACATCCAAATTTATTGCCATATTCAAACCCATGATGCAAGCTTCGTATTCTGTTATGTTATTGGTAGAAAAGAATCGAATTCGTGTTGTGGCAGGATAATGACATTCATTTGGTGAGATAAGAACTGCCCCAATTCCTACTCCATTTTTGTTGACAGCCCTATCAAAATATAATTTTCACACGTGACCATCATTAGGAATTTCTTCCTCAATAGAGTTGATCTCTTCATCAGGGAAGTATTTCCTTAGGGGCTCGTATTCGTCATCGACCAGATTTTCTGCCAAATGATCGGCCAACGCTTGTGCTTTCATGGCGGTGCGAGTGACATACACAATATCAAATTCCGTAAGCAAAATCTGCCATTTTGCCAACCTACCTGTTGGCATGGATTTTTGAAAAATATATTTCAAAGGATCCATTCGAGATATAAGATAGGTCGTGTAGGACAAAAGATAGTGTTTCAATTTTTGGGAAACCCAAGTCAAAGCGCAACAAGTCTTTTCTAACAGAGTGTACTTTGCCTCATAGCTTGTGAACTTTTTGCTCAAATAATAAATGGCTTGTTCTTTTTTCCCCATAATGTCATGTTGTCCTAAAATGCAACCAAATGAATTATCCATCACTAAAAGATATAAAAATAACGGCCTACCAGGTTCTGGTGGGACCAGTACCAGAGGGTTTGCTAGATATTCCTTAATTTTGTCAAAATCCTCCTGACACTCACTTGTCCATTTGATAGCAGCATCCTTTTTCAACAACTTGAATATCACCTCACATGTGGCGGTGAGTTGAGCAATGAACCTGCTGATATAGTTTAACCTACCCAGAAAACTTATGACTTCAGTTTTGGTTTTTGGAGGTGGCAATTCTCGAATGAACTTTATCTTAGAGGGGTCCAATTCAATGCCTCTTCGACTAACTATAAAACCCAAAAGTTTTCCAGATGGAACTCCAAATGCATATTTAGCTAGATTAAGCTTGAGGTTATACTTTCTCAATCTTTCGAACAATTTTCTTAGATCACGCACATTGTCGGCTTGCGTTCTAGATTTAATGATGACATCATCGACACATACCTCAACTTCTTTATGCATCATGTCATAGAATATGGTAGGTATAGCTCTCATGTAGGTTGCTCCCGCATTCTTCAGAACAAATGTCATGACTCTATAACAATATGTACCCCATGGGGTGATGAAAGCAGTTTTTTCTGCATCTTCTTCATCCATGAGAATTTGGTGATATCCGGCGTAACAGTCCACAAAAGATTGAATCTCGTGTTTGGCACAATTATCAACTAGGATGTGAATGTTGGGTAATGGAAAATTGTCCTTTGGATTTGCTTTGTTTAGATCTCTGTAATCAACACAAACTCTGTTCTTTCCATCTTTCTTTGACACTGGCATAATATTAGCCAAGCAGGTAGTTTATTGGACAACTCTGATCACATTTGCAATCAATTGCTTCATGATTTCCTCTTTAATTTTATCGCTCATGTCTGTCTTAAACTTTCTCTGCTTTTACTGGACAAGTGGAAAATCAAGATGTATTGGAAGTTTGTGAACTACTAAATCAGCACTTAAACCCGGCATGTCATTGTAGGACCAAGCGAAGACATCTTTGTATTCAAATAAAACTTGACTAAGCACCTAAGAGAGGACTCCTCTCGATACAAAGAATCTAGGAATCGTAAATAAGGGAGACTCTCCCTTTACAACAAGATAAAAAACTATACCTACTCAAGATTGCTATGTTTTTAAACTATAGCAAGGTTGAAAAGATTGTTCTAAATTCAAGGGGGCTCTTTGATTCTTTTGATTTTCCTTCTCCTGAAACTTGCCATCCCAAGCATATCTAGCAGATAGTAGGCCCTTGCTTCCTTTGGTAGTTGTTGAGTGTTGCAATATATTTGAGGGCATGTGATTTTAGGTTAGGGTTTAGGGTTTAGGTCTTAGAGTTTTTTTAGGTTTAGGGTTTTAGTTTAAGGTTTTATTTTGGTTTTTAGGGTTTAGGGCTTTATCACTACAAGAAAACAGTCGTTTAGGTACAGACACAAATACTAGCTAAAGTGATAAATTCCCTAGCTATTGTCAATTTAGCTAGGAAAATTACCCTAGCAGACCTTCAAAGCTAATAATCTCTTAGCTAATTTTTAGCTAGCAAATTATGTCATTCCTAGCTAATTTAGCTAAGATATCTCTGCTACGCTCTTTCCATAGCAAACAGTTTGCTACGATGTATACTAGCTAAATTCATAGAAAAATTTTCTTGGTAAATGTTGACTTTACTAAGACTTAGCAAAGAATTACCCAATCTAAACTTACAAATTCTCTAGCTATTTGTCTAATTTTGCTTGGAATATTTTCTTTGCTAAATGAATAGCTAAAAACAGCTAGGGATATTTTCTAGATAAATTTGGCTAGAAATTGTATGACGAATACAAATATAATTTTCTATATTTGACACAAGATGAAAAACATAGTTAAATCAAATCAATTTTTCAAAATAAGAACAGTTATAATATCATCAATCCTTGAATAGTGAAGTACAAGTTTACTAGCTAAAACATGTCTTAAAACATAAAAACAGTAACATAAATGTCTTAAAACATAAAAATAGTAACATAAATTATCTTAAGGTACATTTAGGGTAGAACCAAATCCATCTGGTGGTGGTTGAGGAGTAAAACCAAGCATCCGAGCCACAGCAGCACGAACCGCAATAGTCATTTGAGCTTCCATATTTTCCCGAATATCCATTTGCACATGCTCTTGCATATTCGTTATACGTTGCTCCAGCACGCGGTCAAGAAGTTGTTGAAATTCAGGTGTTTCAAATATTTGTTGAGTAGGAATATTTGAAGGATTCTGAGCAGTAGATGATGCACAATCAGAATTCTATGAACTGCCAGCAAACAATTTCTAGAACCAAGCCCATATATTTTTCCTTTTTTAGTTCCACCAACTATTTCTATCCAAATTTTCATTAATTGCTCCTCCGA
This sequence comes from Solanum gracilifrons, assembly GCA_029582605.1. Taxonomy (NCBI): domain Eukaryota; kingdom Viridiplantae; phylum Streptophyta; class Magnoliopsida; order Solanales; family Solanaceae; genus Solanum; species Solanum gracilifrons. The sequence goes on from JAJOOH010071895.1 coordinate 37,424, forward strand.
TACCATTTTCAATAAATTCACATCATCTTCACTAGTTTTTTCTCCTTCATCTTTTCCATTTGTGGTCATGTTTCTCCATGTCTCTGTCATCTACTTCAAGACCTTCTTCATTCCTTAATGTTGAAATCTCACCCACCTTATCCTTAATTTTATTTGTAAATGTATTCTGAAAAAGAATAAAGTGATTAGCTATTACATTGTATAACAAAGCTATCAAGTTGCAAAAGGTGCTATGAAAGTATTCAAATTTATTCTGTAATAGAATAAATGGACAACAAGAAATAAACTTATATAATTAAAGGAATAGAATACTGTAATTGATGAAGTAAACAGTGAAATATATATTTTAACTAATACAAGAACATCTTTCCTATATGCAATATTGAAACTATATAGGTTCCTTATTCAAACCATAAGGTGGAATGAGAGTCATGCTTAACAAAATATAATGAGTTCAATAAGAAATATACAGATGGAAAGAAGTTTGGAACAACCAGTTCATGTTGAACTGTCCACTGGTATGCCTTTAACCTATAACCCACCGAAAAAAATTGTTGGACGACCAGTAATTATATTAGAGCCACCAGAAATAGCAAAACAGACCGATGAATGGAATAATGCTCTAGTGATGTATACGTTGTGAAGCACTTACTTTCTCCTACATGAAGTTACTGGAAGCCCAGTAGTTCCTCTGGGATCAACTCACCACTCCAGTATGAGTTCAAATACTAATAACGATTAGCGTAGGTTTGTAGTTTTTGATTCTAAAGAGTCTGGAGATTTTATGAATACTAGGCCTTCTGTGCATATGGAGGTCTATAACCAGCAGATTCTTTCACCTATTGCTAGAACACCATATAATTTGAGAAACAGTTCATCTGATGGAGGACACCATGTCATGATGGAGAACCACCGAACTCTTAATGTGGACCGTCCTCTACCAGCCTCAAGATCAACAGCAGGACGTATGAGTTATTTCATGGGGTCACCTATGCAGCAGTTAACACTGTCTCATTCTTCCACAAATCAAGGGATTTGGTACACTTATGGAGACTCAGCTGTAGCAGACATCTTTTTCGCTTCAAAACAGTTATGGTTGGGGTCTTTAGGCCCTGATTCATCTGAAGTTCTTGTCAGACATAAGTTTGAGATGTTTGGTCCAGTAAATATATTTCCATTCTTTGCATTCAAAGGTTTTGATTTGGTTGAATACCAAAACGTTATGGATGCGTTGAGAGCCAGGGAAATCATGCTGGGAAATTCTCTTTGGGGTGCTGGTTTTCGAGTAAAATTCATGCATAAAGGATTAGGTTTGATGGGGGAAATAAATAGTGCAGGTGTTGGTTCTGGTTTCTATATTTATGTTAAAAGTGTTCAGAGCTGCTGGATGAAGGATGATGTCGTGTATGAGCTGAGAAAAGCACTTCAAAAAGGTCCTCGGATGGTTACAGATGGGCGCTAAAATTTTGTTTCTCAACTTGAGTTATATTACCACGATGCAGGCTGCTACATAGTGAAATTCCAAAACCAAAACGATAGAGATGAAGTCCTGTTCACTGGCCCTGAACTATTGGGTTGCGGAAACTCTTCGTAAAATTGCAAGTCATCTAGAGAAACAACTCTTTGCGGATGTGTATACTGCTAAACAGAAAAGAGTATCCTATACCAGAGTCTTAGTTAAAATAAATGTAACATAAGGTTTGCCAGAAGAGGTTGAAATTGCTGATCCTACTGGAAGGACGTTTGTTCAAAATATTAAATATGACTGGAAACCCATATTATGTAAGAAATGTAAAAGATTAGTCATAAATGCAGCTTTGATGATGGTGGACACATTCAACCTCCAAATAGGAGGGGTCAACAGGAAATTGTTTTGCCAAGACGAGGCAGGAGAAATCAGGTGCAAAAGTGGATCCCTAGACCAGGGCTAAACAAAGATACATGCCTCTTCCACATGTAGATGGTACACGTGATATGAAAAAACATGATCAAAATAAGGAACCTCATAAATCAATGAGCATACATCATCAATAACAAAGGGAGGAAAAGCAAAAAAAGTTACAAGAAAAGTGTTGTGACATTCCAAAAAGGATAATCACTTACATTGGCGTGGATAACTGGCAAAGTGGTTTATCATACACAAAGTTGGTGCAGTTAGGTACCTATTAGAGGAAACTACAAACATGGACAACAGTGAATATGACTAAAGTTTTTTGTTCACTGTCTCGGGGAAATAAGGCGAGAAGATAGACTTAGAAACCTCCTGATGGGAGGGTACACCTCTCTCTTTAATGAACTTGTTAATCTGGAACGTAATGGGAATAAATAGCCCCTTCAAAAAAAAAAGATGACAAGGTATTTGGTAAACCACAAAATATCTTTTGCTGGAATACTAGAAACAACGGTGAACTAACATAAATTCTCTAAATGTGTGAATAAGATAACTAGAAGCTGGAGTTATGCGCATAACTACTCATTAGCCGAAAATAGGAGAATCTGGATTTTATGAAAGCCTGGTGAAATGACTATTTTGATAGAAGTAGTACATGATCAATTTATACATCTATAACTAGTCATTAGCCGAAAATAGTAGAATCTAGATTTTATGGAAGCCTGGTGAAATGACTATTCTGATAGAAGTAGTGTATTGATCAATTTATGCATCTATAACTACTCATTAGCCGAAAATAAGAGAAACTAGATTTTAAGGATGTCCGGTGAAATGACTATTCTGATGGAAGAAGTACATGATCATTTTACGCATATAAAGGTAGCAAGTAAGTGTTCCAGTTTTTATTGTCTGCTAACAGTGATCTACGACAAAAATTGTAGAGAGGAAAGGAGAAGCTTATGGCAGAAATTACTTAGAATAGGTTCTATCATCACTGAACCTTGGTGTATTTGTGGAGGTTTATATTTTCCCCTGCTAGATTTGGAATGAATTAGGGGCCAACAGGTCAGTGAATCTGAAACAAAAGGCTTTCAACAAGTAATAAATGTATTAAATCTTATAGCTATGAAATCTATTGGAAGAAGGTATACTTGGACAAATTGTAACATATGGAGTATAATTGACAGGGCTCTTTGAAATGATTATTGGATGATATAACACGGAACCTGACAGCTCAATTCAAGAAGAATAGTTTTTCTAATCTCTCGCCGATTCTTATTGAGCACTACAGTGCAGATAGTGGACCTCACAAGCCTTTCAGATTTCTGAACATATTGACTAAACATGAGAGCTTTTCAAACATTATTACGACCTTTTGGAAATAAAATGTAAAAGGAGGAGATATATATTGAAAAAAATGAAGTTGTGTAAAGAACCTTTGTAGAGGTTATTCACATAGGAAATGGGGAGCTTTTATAATAGAGTCGCTGAGGCATGAGAGAAGTTAGAATCCATCAAAAATCAGATCACTTAGCATGTGAGGACTAGTGTAGCCAACACAATATTTGACATAGAAAAATAAGTTGTAGTTGAACATCAAAAATGGTCTTATCTCAAGGAAAAGGTGTTGAAACAGAAATCTAAGGCTCACTGGCTTGAAGTAGCAAGAGACAACAACAAGATGTAGTTCATTATCTGTGTGAAAACTAGAGCCAACATGGATAATATTTATATTTTAACCAGTCTTGATAGTAGACAGCTCCTAAAACATGATGAAATTGAGAAAGATATACTTCAATTTTATAAAAGCTTGATGGGTTCTTGGAATGATTGTCTACTAGTATTGAACTAATACAAGACGTCGTTTCTAAATGCTCTATTGAAACCACATAGGTTCCTTATTCACACCTTAAGGTGGAATGAGAATCGGGCAGAAACAAAATACAATGAGCTCAATAAGAAATATACAGATGGGAACAAGTTTGGAACAACATGTTCATGTCGAACTGTACTTCCACCACTGGTATGCCTTTAACCTATAACCCACCAAATATAATTGATGGACGACCATTAATTGTAGTAGAGGCACTAGAAATAACGAAACTGACCGATGAATGGAATAATTCTCTAGTGATGTATATGTTGTGAAACACCTACTTTCTCCTACATGAGCAATTATATTGATGGGTACTAAAATTTTGCTTCTGTACCTGAGTTATATTACCACAATGCAGGCTGCTACATAGTGAAATTCCAAAACCAAAACGATAGAGATGAAGTCCTGTTCACTGGCCCTTAACTATTGGGGTGCGAAAACTCTTAGTATAATTTCTAATCGACTAGAGAAACAACTCTTTACGGATATGTGTACTGCTAAACAAAAAAGAGTATCATATACCAGAGTCTTAGTGAAAATGAATGTAATACAAGGTTTGCCAGAAGAGGTTGAATGGGTGTTTCTCGAACAAATACTTACAGAATTGGGATTTCCCAGTAAAATGATAGCATATGTTTCAACAGTGAGATACTTGAAGTTATTTCAAATGTGAAATCATTTTTATGGTGAAATAGTCCACCCTCAAACAAGTGCACCTAACACCACAACTAACAACCAAATATACTTAAAGTTCTTTCAAATGTGAGATCACTCTCCTTGCATTATGCCCAAGAATTAAAGAAAAAGAAAAATTCTCATTAACAGAGCAATTTCTTTTTTCTTCTTAGAAAACAATTCACACGGATTTAAATTTAAACAAAAATAACTTTCAGAATAAATATCACTGACAAAATGAGATAAAAACATGCCCACAGCCTTTCTGACTTTCCACAGATCCACTTCTTTTCATTTTTGGTTTTGTGTGTCATTAGAAATAATTCATCATTCCAAAGCTCTTTACCAGTTAGTTCCTTCTACAACCATTAAATATATTGTTAATTATCAGCATAAATTAGAGAATAACATAAGACCAATACTAATTAATACTAAACAAAAATAAATAATTACTTACATGTCTTCTTCTGTACTCAACAAATGCAACTGATCCTCCAGTATGTAAGGAAGGACCTTCTCCATTATTAGATGAAATTCTATTCTTTGAGTTGATTGCTGATATTTTCTTAAAACCGTCAGAGTTCCAATATTGCATCAAACCGTCCCAGTGAACTTGAGCAATCCACTTTGGTATTTTCTTTTTTCTTAAAAATGTCTTCTTTGCTTTTCCCAAACTGTCACTCAATCTTTCACTACCCACCCGGTTAAAAGTTTTTCGAACAAGTACTTTATCTTCACCAGAAAAAGAATAATTCTTCTGCAAATATAAATTAAATAATCAATTTAGTACTATTTTTCAAGTTGAGACGCACAATCTAGTTAATAAAATAACTAGTTATAAAGAAGGTCGGCCTTGGAAACTTAGGAGACATTGCGTGAATCGAGAAGTGTATGAGGCTTTTATATAATTGATTTCCAAGTGTGTAACAAAGTTGCTAAGCTTCTATGGGTTGTATCCTTAAAAAAAAATCCAAATGGCTACACAACTTCTACATAAAGAGATAAGATATATGCATAATGAAGACTCCTTAAAAATACTTGTTGGCATGTGAGAATGATTTTCGAATGTAAAATTTGATTCAATCATAACACACTACTCATTGAAGCAGTTAGCTGAAAAGTAAAGCACAATATAAAAGAAACTTACCGTTTATGTCAAAATTCTAGAAAGTGATATGGAAGAGTCTGATAATTATCACTGAGATAGTACTGAAACACCAGTACATTCTATGAATAGCATTACTGAAAATGCTAGATGACTTCAACAACACCAGAAAGAAAAATACATTAAGCTAGAGAAATCATCCTCCAACTCCACACAAAAAGACAATATCAGGCCAAATGGAGGAATCTCCTTTAAAGACAAAATAATTTTCCCATTAACAGGTATACTATGAGATTCATGTATCAATTAGTGTCTTCTCACACGCGTGCATGCATACTCTTTTTATTTTTAGAATTTACTAATGCGAAAAATCTAATGCTCAAGTTAAATTTGCAGATTCTTGTTCAGGTATAGATACCTCAAAATCATTAAACCATTTGTCTCGTACATGCTCTGGAACATTGCTCCAACAATGCCATGGTCCAGAGAAGCTTTTTTTAAAGGCTAACACCACATCTCGAACAGCCTCATGTGGGCAGAATCTACAAAATCATTAATACAATACATTATGAGAAGATTATTAAATGAAAACATATTTAGCCATTACTTCTATAATTTTGTATTACTTACGTATTTCTATTTACTCTCAAGGATTTTATGCCACCAAGTGTATCTTGTCTGCCCTGTGGATTACTACTTTCTAAAGATGCGAGTGTTTGTTCACGAGAAACATGTTGAGTTGGAGTTTCTTGTTGAGCACCAACATTCTGAGAAAAAGGTGTTTCTTGTCGTCCAACATCTAGAGAAGTAGGAGCTTCTTGTTGACCACCAATATTTTCAGGAGTAGTTATTTTTTGAGCATTGGCTTCTTGAGATGTATGTACAATATGTTGAGAACTACTTTCATGTGATGAGACAATACACTGGTTTAAACCAACTTGCTGAGATGTAGGAATTGATGATTCACTAACACCCTTTTGAGAAGTGTCTGGTGGCAGCTTGCTGCCTCCTCCTCCTTTGTTGGTTATGCCCCCTCGGCCTCCCCAACTACGTTTAATGCCTCTTCCCCTTGTCATATTTCCTGATCAAAATCTAACAAGAACTATAGAATAATAATCAAGAAGTCACTTAAAATTTTTCAACATTTCATGCTATAAAAATGATTAATGTAGAGAAAATAATGAAGCTCATTCGCACTCAATGTTCACTAATATAACAAAAGCAAACAAGATAGATCGATTCACCCATTTAGACGGTGAATAAAAAAAATGTACTCCTGCAATGATATTACGTAGTATATGTTATTACAGCAAGGGTAGAGTTTGCTTTTATTCATAAAAAAGAACTATAGTCCTGCACAGTCGAAGTGTTACATCAAATTTTTGACACATAAAAATGGTGAGATTAAGACTTTATTACAGTATTCTGCAAACATTTGCTACTATGGAAGACTACATTTCATCCACACTTCTTCATAGGCATATCACTAAAAATCTCCAGTTCTTCCTCTACTCCTTCCATAAATTACATATATAAAACGATAATAAATTATTGGAAACATACTAAGGTAAGTTCACTAACTCAACTAGTTTAGGGAAAAGTACCTATATATGACTAACTGAATATGTGATCAAATACTCTACTAAAACATATGATAAAACTTTAATTGATGGCTGCTAGGCAACATCAAGAACCTTCACTCAACAAAGTCACTTAGTAGATGGCATCGCTAGAAAATAAATGCATTTAAAAGAGTGCTAAATAACCATTTTAACAGATTGATGAATCAACTTCGAAAAAAAATACTTAGGTTTTCAGAAATGACATCAAGCAATAGAAAATAGTAGCAATAGTAATAAAAGAAAACACTCTAGAAAAGAAATTACAGTAAAAAGTCATTATCATTCACTCTCATCGGTTTCAAAGTTTTCATCACTTTGTTCATCTCCTTCATCTTCAAAGAGTTCAAAATCAGATTCTTCTATCTCTTCATCACTTTCAATAGCATTAATAGCATGCTCTCGATCAATTTCATCAGTCTCATTTTCAACTTCTTATATTTCCAATTCACCATTTTCATGACGTAAGCTATCAAGATCATCAGTGATATTTGGGATTATAAGGGGTAAATTGTCCTCTTCTTAGTATGGGATATTTGGAGAATCAATTTAATTTCTAGCTTTTGTTTTACACACTGCCCACCAGTCAATACTATCTTTCTTTTTACTGGGATATTCTGCAAAATAGACTTTTGCGCTTGTTCAGCCAATACAAAAGGTTCATAAGCATAGCTCAAGAACCTTTTTTTATGATTGATATCAATCAGCCGATACTGATTATGAACCTTACACCCTCGACTTATTGTTGGATCAAACCAATCACATTTGAACAAGACAAGAGTGGTTCTTTTCTTTGTTGGATTGGAATATTCGAGTTGTATCACCTCACCAAGCAATCCATAATAGTCACTTTCATAGTCATTCCAAGTTGTCCCTTTTATGCACACACCACTATTCATAGTTGATTTGTTAGAGCCGTGACTAAGTGTGTGAAACCTATAGCCATTTGTAAAATATTGAGGCCAAGTTTGCGCCCACTTATAAGGACCAGAAGCCAAGTCTCTTAACCGCTCATCACTTATGTTGTTAGCTAGATTGAGAACCTAAAAAATACAAAAAATTGACCGGTGATCTATAGAGTTATGTATAAATTATAACTTGATGTAGATAAATAAAAATAAGAACTTCTTCATACTATAGTATTTTACTCACATAAGCTTCGAACCAGTTGGCAAATCTACTATTCGTCTCTTTATCAATTTCCTCGACACTGATATTTTCTGAATTTCTTTTTAATTCAGCTTCAAAGATACTACAGAAGTAAAAATTTATTATTTTTAAATTATCCATTCATGTAGGATAAATATTATATAGGTAAAATCTATAAACTTACGGGATGAATTGTTGAATCTCCTCACAATTCAGCAAAACATATATTCTTGCCGCATCCCACTCCTTATCGGACAAATAACGACCATTCATCTCCCCATTCGGACGTCCGGGATGCAAAAAGATGGATAGACAACCATCGGGTGCATCAACTTCACCTCCATCATCATTTCAAGTAACTTTGTTGAGCCTAGTTTGCACATTAGCCTGGAAATAATGAGAACTGAATGTTGAAATTTCTTTAATGATATAAGCTTCACATATTGATCCCTCGACACGATATCTATTTTTCACCATCTTTTTTAAAGTGTGTATTTCTCTTCATTGATACATATATAGTTAGTGTGATGTTAGGTAATTAAATTAATTATCTAATCAATGATATAGTTTAGACTTTTACCGCTCAAAAGGGTACATCCATCGAAAATGGACTGGACCTACAACTATTGCTTCATATGGTAAATGAATTAACAAATGTTCCATGGGATCAAAGAAACCAGGAGGAAGTATTTTCTCTAGCTTGCAAATTGTAACCTTTATGTTTTCCTCAAGCTTTTGGAGATCTTCTACTTTTAACACATTTGCGCATTAACCTTTAAAAAATAAACTTATCTCTGTTAAGGCATTCCAAATTGGCTCTGGCAAAAGATCTCGAAATGCAATTGGTAGCAACCTTTCTAGAAATACATGACAATCATGACTCTTCATCCTTGATAATTTACAATCTTCCATGTCTACACATCTAGACAAATTTGAAGCATAACCATCTGGAAACCTTAAGCTTTTCAACCATTCACATATCAACTTTCTTTGTTCTTTTGTCAATGAATAGGCTGCCTTTGGCTTCAAAATTTTTCCTTCATGCTCCAACAATTCAAGCTCTGGACGATTGCAACAATTTTGCACATCCCTTCTAGCATTTAAATTGTCTTTTGTTTTATCCGTTACATCCATTATTGTGTTGAATATATTATCAAACACATTTTTCTCAATATGCATCACATCAAGATTATGCCGAATAATATTTGTACTCCAATATGGCAATTCCCAAAAAATGCTTTGTTTTGTCCAATTATGTTGATCCCCAAACCCTGGCAACTTACCGGAGGCGTGATGATCACACACTTTTGGTAAGGTACAAACTTTGTTCCAAACTTCTTCACCAGACAACCTATGAGGAGGAGTAGAGTTCTCAACCCTTCCTTTTAAAAATGACTTTCTATCCCGTCGAAATGGATGACCCATAGGCAAAAATTTACGATGGCAATCAAAGAATGAACCTTTTCTCCCATGTTTTAAGTAAAATGCCTTACTTTTACCCATACAACAAGGGCATGCTAATAGACCGTGTGTGCTCCAACCAGACAGCATTCCATAAGCTGGGAAATCATTAATAGTCCACATAAGTGCAGCTCGCATTTGAAAATTCTGTTTCTTATGAGAATCATAAGTCTCAACCCCATCAACCCATAATTGCTTTAATTCATCAATAAGAGGTTCTAAGTATATATCTATATTCTTTCCAGGGCTCTTTGGACCAGGAATGAGAAGACTTAAGAACATATAAGGGCTAGTCATGCACATTTCAGGTGGCAGATTGTACGGTGTAATGATTACTGGCCAACAAGAATAAGGATGGGCCATATTCCCATAAGGACTAAATCCATCAGCTGCAAGTCCAAGTCTTATATTTCGAGGCTCGCTTGCAAAGTTAGGATGACACTGATCAAACTTCTTCCATGCCTCTCCATCACTTGGATGACTCATTACCCCAGGTTCTCGACGGTATTTCCAGTGCCATGTCATATGTTCAGCTGTCTTTGTTGACATATATAATCTCTGCAACCTCGGAGTTATAGGAAAGTAACGGAGTACTTTATATGGAACATCTTTTTGCCTTCCACTGCGTCTTCTCTTAGGCTTGTAGCGCGGTTTACCACACTTTGGACAATCTCTTCTGTCTTTATTATCCTTGTAATATAGGATACAACCTGTCTGACATACATCTATCTTTTCATATCCTAGCCCAAGTTTTGCAACCATTTGTTTAGTCCTATAGTAATCAACAGGTAATTTTGCATCTTCAGGTAAGAGCTCCTTCAAAAATAGCAAAATTTGATTATAGCAATTGTCACTCATGTTAGACTCAGACTTAATGTTCAACAACCTGCACAATGCTGACAGGGGAGAATGAGTCCGACATCCATCAAACAATGGCTCTTCAGCAGCTTTCAACATTTCAAAAAATTCTTGAGCATTTTGATTAGGAGGTTCTTCTTCATCAACATCCATATCA
>JAJOOH010071896.1:0-15822 GCA_029582605.1 Solanum gracilifrons
AGCTGTCCATAGAGAGGTGCCACGTCACCGTTTCTATATCCAGCTTTATATTAATATATAGATTCATCTGATTTTGTTTGACTTGATACAGAATTTACAAAACAACGAAATACTTCAGAAATTTATATTCTAAAACAAGTCATAGATGTTTAGGCAACTATAAATCATCTTATTAAGAGTAAATTGAACATTATAGAGTTAGTTGTTCCTAAATATAAAATATATTATCACTAATTTTATGACGGACTAAAAGGAAAAGTAAAACGGAATAATAATTGGTAGGAGGCCAGGTAATTGATTGATTTCGTGGGGCCATCATTGGGCTTGGACACCGTCCAACCCAAAATGTTTGGCTATTTATTATAAAGAGGCTGTGAGTCCAATCTGGCCCACTTCCACTTTTACTTCATGCAACTCTTATCCTCAACAAGTACTTGTATGGAACTAGGTAAGTGGTTAACTTTCTAGTTTCTACTTGCTTGAGAACGATATTACCCAAAAATATTATGTTTATATTGAAATATGGAAGCAACCAATCAATAGAGTTGTATCCCCAAATTTGGATAGCAAGATTCATTGATTGGAAATAGTGAAACAAGAAGTGCTTCGAATCATTGCAATTTAAGAGATTTCAGTGTCTATTTTGTGTGATATGAATATGTCGTCAAGATTTAAAGGTAAATTTTATAATGTAATTATAGGACCAATTAGGTTGTAACTTGTAAGGGATGGAGTGTTGGCCGATCTAAAACTCACACGTTCAAAAGATGAAAGTAGCATAAATGAGTATAAATGTGTAAACATATTAGAAGAGAAATGAATAAGAATGAAGATATTCGGGACAAGATGAGAATGACCTTCTGTGCTGAAAAGATGAGGAAAGCAAGGTTGAGATGGTTCAGACTTTAGACGTATAAAGAGATGATGCATAAATGACCCAATTAGGAGATGCAAGCGATTGACTGGTGGGTGAGAGGAGGTAGGCCGCAGAAATATTGAAAAAAGATGATTAGACTGGACATGACACACCTGCAGCTTACCAAGGTCATTGACACACAAAACTACCACATTTTGAAACCTGCATTTCTGTGAACATTGGCATTGACACCGTAATCACATGAAATATTGAGGAAGCCAGTTGGCAAAGCTGATCTTTGGGAGATCCCAATCACGAGACAATTAGATGTGATTGACATAAGAAGCAGAAAACTGCACACACTCCATCCTCCTCAAACCCAACTTTGTAGAATTACATTGAGTATGGTGATGATGTTGAAGTCAGAAACAAGATTGAATTGACCAGAGTTCACAACCACTAAATTGTGCAATGATCAGGATAGTAGCATCTGAAATATTTACAGTAGGAAAGCAGAACAATTGAACTAATAACATTTCGATAACACGTTCCAGAAAAGTCTAGTACTATGTACATGTTCAAGCGAACTCATTTGGCACAAAACGGCATCAAGCATTGTTAGTAGCTTCCACTGAGGTAAAACTTTAAACCATACTGTCATTAAGCTAAACAGATAAATGTATCTATACAACGCAATGGTGTTTGTTAATCATTCAGGGCAGCCATCATGACTACGGCAAAACTGAAATTCTAAGCAAAGTTTTTCCCCGACGATGAAATCTACAGAAAAAGCAGTCAACATCGATGGGAATTTCAAGCCCTGAATGCAGCATAACCTGGAAACAGTCGGTCCTGAGTCCAATCATGCATCACATTAAGTTAAGATTGATGTAAGGATATACTCTTCATCGGTAAAAGATAAAACCCCAAAAGTAGAACCATGTACATGCCCGACCAACTACTTTGCCTTCTTACAGAACAGAATCAAACGCAACCTGGAAATGAGCAGTATGTCTTGGCTTTGGACAGGACGCATTACCAAGACCTTGAAGCAGTCTAAGAACATCAGCAGTATCATCTAGGTAATACTTGGCTTTGCTTGGCTTTTGCCCAACAGTGCAGGCAAAGATATCTGGGGCAGCAGTGATTGAAGAACTGGACACACTGCTTAATATGCTCTCAAACATGTCCTCATCTGATCTATCGTCTCCAATGCACATAACAAAATCAGGTGGAGTCCCACTATCTACCATCATTGAGAGGACCTTTTGTGCCACTAATCCTTTAGTCACACCCTGCAAATAAGCACAAACAAGTAAAAACATGGAAGAGCATAATGCAACATGCACATGTCTGTATCTGCATGAGACACAAAACACACAAGGGAGGGGGGTCTTACTTGTGGCTTGACTTCGACAATATGTTGGCCCCTCTTAACAACTGCAGGTTCATTTGAAAGTACATTTTCCAAATGATCCAACAATTCCTTTGCCTGACAGGAGCCAAAGTCTGGGTCTGCATCCTGATGGTGCCACACCAAAGCACTCTCTTTAGGTTCAATATATGATCCATCAGTTGTTTCTGTGTAAAGTTTCATCACAGGTTCCACAATTGGTTTCCACTCAAGATCAGAAGCCAAACATTCCCAATCAGACGTTTTACTACTCCTGCAACATGATAGAAACCGGTAAACATGAAGGTGTCCAAGAAAAACTTCAGAACAAAAATTCCAAATGAGAAATTATAGGGCAACTGGGACAAAGGACCGTTTCATGTTCACATAAAATATCCATTACCTTATGAAATACCCATGTTCAGCAGCTATTCCGAGCCTTTCACACGGTGCAAGCCATTCACTTAATGACTTTCTTCCTCTGCCACTAACAATATACACGGTGTTTTTAGGATCATTGCTTAAAGAATTCAACAGTGTAATAACTTCAGCACTTGGAGCTTTAATTAATGATGACTGAGGTACAACAGTGCCATCATAGTCCAAGAATATTGCCCTTCTCTGTGTCCTCCTATATGAGGAGACGATGTGATCAATAGACAGCTTTCTAAAATTCGGAGAAAGTGCAATAACTCTGAAGCCCAGGCCCAAACCAATGCCCCAGCAACGCTTACTGTAATGATCTTTGCAAGCTCTTTCCAAATCCTGCATAAAGCTACGAGCCCAGTAAGCTACATCATGAGAGCTTACATAGCGGTAGTGCTTCTCATGACGAAGTTGTTTCTCGGAATCGGACATTGTAATGGCCACATTTAAAGCCTCAGCAACAGCTTCAATATCCCATGGATTTACCCTAATTGCTCCACTCAGAGATGGGGAACAACCAATAAATTCTGACACAACAAGCATGCTAGTTCTAGGAGAATCAGTTTTAATACCCATAGCATCATCCATACCAGGAGAACCTTGCCTGCAAACAATATACTTGTAAGGCACTAAATTCATTCCATCCCTTACAGCATTCACTAGGCAGCATTCAGCAACAGCATAGTATGCAGTCTTCTCATAGCGAGGAACCGGACGATCAATCAAAATTACAGGCTCATAATTAGATCTACCGTAAATTTTGTTGATCCTTTCAGCAGTTGAGTATGTCTCCCTCTTTGCTTCCTGAACATCTTTGCCCGAGCTACGAGCAGGATTTACTATTTGAACAAGAACAAGTTTCCCCTGCAAGTTCTGGTCCTGCTGTAGTAGGTACTCAAATGCTAGCAATTTCAAACTAATGCCTTTAAAGATGTCCATATCATCCACACCCAGAATTACCTTCTTCCCTTTGAACTGTTCTTGAACTTCTTTAGCTTTATCAAAAGTAGAAGACAAATTCATCACGGACTCTAGCCGACCCATATGTATGCCTACAGGCAGAATTTTAATGTAAACTGTACGACCAAAATAATCAAGTCCAATATGTCCTCGTTTAGATTCATAATCTAAACCCAACATTCGACTGCAGCATGACAGAAAGTGACGTGCATAATCGAATGTATGAAAGCCAATTAGGTCGCAATTTAACAACCCTTTGAGAATTTCATCCCTAACAGGCAGAGTTCGGTAAATTTCTGACGAAGGAAATGGGCTATGAAGAAAGAAGCCTAGCTTGACACGATGGTAGCGCTTCCTCAAAAATGTCGGTAGAACCATGAGGTGGTAATCTTGAATCCAGATATAATCATCATCAGGATTAACCACTTCCATAACCTTATCAGCGAAAACCTTATTTGCAGAGACATAAGCTTGCCACATCTGCCGGTCAAAACGATCTCCATGATCAGGACACATTGGAAGCATGTAGTGGAAAAGAGGCCAAAGTTGCTGCTTACAGAAGCCGTGATAAAATTTTTGCTGGATATCATGGGGTACAAAAGTAGGCACACACTTGAACTCATCAAGAAGTCGCTGAGCAACTTCCTCCTGTTCACTATGTTCCACATCAACCTTCAGAGAACCAACATAGACAACCTCAGTTTCAGGAGAAAACCCATCCTTCAATTGCAATAAAAGAGAATCCTCATCCAAACTGAATAACCACTTTTTAGCTGTTATATCCCTTTGAGCATGCAAAGGCAGCATGTTTGCTACAACAATTTTTCGCTCTCGACATGAGGATGACATACTATCTGAATCACCATCTGCGATGATTCCAGGAACTGTCATCACACGTGGAAGAGCTCTAGGTGTCTGAGGTATATCTAGTATATCTCCAGATGCCATGTCCAAAAGATTAGCACAAGATCTTGATGGCATGATTATAAAGTAAAATTTGGTCTATGTTGTTAAACACGCACTGCTGGAATTTGAAATCTATGCTTGAAACTTTCAGCCCCAAAGCAATTGTGCAGTAACCTACAGCACCAACAGGTAGAAAAGATAAATCATTATTTTGCCAACAAGTTCATCATAAGTCGTGATTCCTAACATCATCATAACACCAGACAATAGAACTATGGATTGGAAGGGTTGAGGATATTAGCAAGCATCAAGCAAGGAATGACAAAGAAACTTGAAGGGCAGGAATAAAAGTGTTGAGAAATATTTAATCTCAAACTAAAAAAAGGGAAAATAATATAGAGTTCATAGAATTATTACAGCATTGCGATGACTCAATAATTCATCTAAATCACATAATAAGAATGACATGAAATACAGCACCATGGAATTCGACAGAAGTAGTAGTTTTAAACGAAAATTTACAAGCTGACAAGT
Organism: Solanum gracilifrons; assembly: GCA_029582605.1. Lineage (NCBI taxonomy): Eukaryota > Viridiplantae > Streptophyta > Magnoliopsida > Solanales > Solanaceae > Solanum > Solanum gracilifrons. Next base: position 5,076 of record JAJOOH010071896.1, read on the forward strand.
GATATATTATGGAAGCTACAAGTATTAACTAATTTAGCAGGGTGAAGGGTTGGCTACATTATCAGGTGGGATCCAATACATAAGAAGAGAAATACACATTTCCAAATGTCATGGTCCAAGAACATGGCATTTATCATAATAACTGTAATATGGCTTTGATAGACCATGGCTGACACAGAAGCAACAGCAGTTACTGTTGAGCTGTAATGAGCAGTGAAAAAAACGAGTACCAATAAAAAGTTTAGTTCTAATTTCGACATGTTGAATGAGATCGGTGGATGGTTCATAACGAACCTAGGAATGATATGTTTGTAACAAACTCAAATCCAAACCAAAAACCTATTTGAAGGCGAGCGCACCAAATCATGCACCACCTCCAAGCTCTCCAATTAAAAGGATATTACAGGAAGGCCAACCATTAATCCGTTTATCTCTGCGAAAAACTAATTTGGTGGAGAAACACATATTCCAAAGATGCTTAAAATGCTATCGCAGTTATTCACTATCAACTTTCTGCATGTAGCAATTACAGGTAAATGTGCTCATAGTGAATTGCATCCATCCTTTTTACATTAAAAGGAAATTATTGGATATTCAATGCTCCTTCAAACAAGAAAGGCATTTATACTTCTATTTGTCTAAGGCTCACTCAAGGCCTGAAGCGACACTCAAAACGTATTGAGCTCTTTGCTTCGTTTAATGAATGGTTCAATGTCGTCATCAACGTTCTAAGGCATACTTTTCCTTGACAATTAGCCTCTTCTAAAGAGGCGACACTAAACAATTGATATTTCCCTTCATAGTAAAAAAAATCAATTTCTTTGTTCATAAATTTGTCATTCATTCCATGCTTATAATTATTATTATTCTTGGACTAAACATATATATTTGTATTGTTTCTCCCTTTGCACCTTTTTAAATTAAAGCTCATGCTTTATGTGCGTTGTGCGCTTATAACCCCTTTTTGCGCTATTTGCTTTTGATAACGCTGCTATATAGATCTCTAGAGTATACCTATTGCGGGTCTAATAGCCATGAAATGCGTTCTAACATGCCGTCGGAACTCTTAATATTTGTTGTTTAATAATATGCAGGAGAAGAATCTAATCAAGCAGTACACTAATTGTCTAGTTCTTTGTTCTGCAATCATTGTTTTTACACAAACCTCCAAAACAAACGACCCCTTAGGATTCTGTCTAATTAATCCCCTAAAACACATTGTTGTCAAAGGCTCATTCAAAGTTAGTGCAAAGCAGGCAAAATGCTTTGCCCCACTGAGTGGGAGCTTAAGGCATGTCTCATCGCCAATGGAGTTATCGTAAAGAGCACACTAAACAATGAATATTTTACTTTATTGTTCTTTTAAAAAATATTGTTATTTATATATTTGTTATGTGTGTTTATAATTGTTATTTATAAACTACCCAATATTTTTATTTTCTTTATTTGCACCTGCATTGAAGCTTGTGCTTGTGGCTTAAAGCCCCAATGGATCTTGGACCTTAGCGCTTTATACATTTTTCACCTTTGATAACACTACTACAGAATGCTAGAGGATTGAAACTTCACCATCAAATCGGATATCCATAGAATCTAAACAACCTGTAAAAGACAACTATATCTCTAGAGAAATGGATCAAAATAAGATCCAGCCTTGTCATCAGAGTAATAAAGATGGTGGTGAAGTCTGACCTTCAACAGTCAGTGGTAACATCTTATTCAACAAAACAAACAGAAATTACAACCTTGTAAGAAAAAAATAAATAAATTTAGAAAGTACAAACACAAGAAAGTTAGGAAACAACTGACAGTTCAAATAAGGGCATCAACCATCTGTGATCTGACCATTGTTGGTGTCAGGCGTAAAATAATCACCGGAAATGTCCAAAGTCTGACGTCAAGCAAGAACTCAGAAGAACTTGGCTCCTATGCAATAGACTCGCGAGGGACCTACTGAGTACTCAGATTCACATAGCTTGCTCAATTTGGGCCTCGCCTCTGCTAATGAGCTAACTACATCTTGTGAGCACTAGATACAATAAGCAGACCCTATGTGACCAAACTTCTTCCATATCCATTACCATATAACAAGATCTTTATGTGATCATAGTGGGGATAGTTATCCCTACCGGCACTTAGCTAAAAGCCTAAAAAGAAACTAAATGCCTGGTGCCCCCCAGTTCTTCATGGCATATTTATGATATTTGTCACCTTATGGGTGATTAAATTTCATTCTTTCAACATTTAAGGTGTCACACTCAATTTTATATTGATAAGTGTGTAGGTTTGCGTGGTACACGTGCACACGGAAACAAAAAATATTGAACACTTCAATGGCTACAAACGGTCCATTTACGTCACTCTCAAAACTTGGGAAAGTTTTCCAATTTACTAACTTCCTCTATAACTTTTTACACAATGAAAAATGTGAAGTCCACACGCATTATTGTGCTAAAGTTCCTCTCTCAAAACTAGCAGAACTTCTCTACAGAGAAATATTTGTCGTCTTCTACTCATTAATGACTGTCAATTCACGTACACGGTCATGCATGTCATGATCTCAAAGTAACACACCATATTACACCTCCCTGCGCAAACTCCGCATCTAGGTGCTTTCACGTCCCTTTTTTCTTTCTTTCACTCTCATTTTTGACACTACCTCAACAAACAGTCAAATACATGAACATAACAGCTACACGTCTAGATTTTTCTTCCAACATTTACTTCCACAGCTGTTAAATGAATCCATTTCCGAATTCATTATTTCCACATCTCTTATGCCTTTGATATTAGCATGAAATTACTGGTACAATTCATAATGTTTTCCCAAATTCAGTAAATCTGATTTGAAGAAACAAAAGTACAACTTATCCTGACTTGTTGCAAAACAGCCATTCTATGCTGATTTCTTCATTTCCATAAACCATTTCAACTCCTCCTTGAGTTTTAAGTTATCATTCACAAAATCAAGAAATGATGAAACTATTTCGAAAAAAGTAAAGAATCTTCCAATGAAAAAAAAATGGATATTTTCTGTAAGATACAGTCAGTACAAGGACAAAAATCCAGGCAGTATATCAAGACGAAATACAAGTACAACCATACAAACAAAAGGAATAAGGATCTAAAAATTTAACTAAACCATAAGAAAATAAAAAAATCTCACCTTAAAATTGAATTTAACCAAATTGTAATAAACCTCCTAAAAACTCCCAGCAATTTCCAATGAGATATAACAGCAAAATTTCCAAACAGAAAAATTCAAAACCGCTGCAAAAATCAAACAAAAAAAACGCATGAATCTCTACCGTTTCGTCACCGAACAACATATACACGAGTTTTCATATCAATAAACCTCTAAAACATGAAATTCCAGGAAAAATAAACAAAAATATCAGAGAAACGGAGTTTCATATACTGTACCTAGAAGACAAATCCGGTGACCGTAAAAACGGTGATGACGTCAGAATCCGACGAATTCAAGAAGCACCGAAGATTATCACACACATGCACTGCGAGAGAGAAAGTAACTGTGTGTGTGTGAAGTTTGAATGGAAAAAAATTGTATGTAAAGAGAGAAAGGAGATCAGAATGCAGAGAGAAGAAGAAGAAGAAGAAGAAAACAGGGAAATGGTACAAGTGTTGATTCAATAAGTACTATTTCTATAAAATAGCGAAAAGCTTGACTTTGGGGAAGTGTCGTTTTACGTTGTGAGAAGATAAAGTCGAACTTGGCTTAACCATGGTTAACTATCAACTAACCATGGTTATGGTTTGTGATTTTGTATCGGTTCGGTTCGGTTTATTGATTTTCGGTTTTTAAATATGTTAAACCAATAAGATTTTTTTTATCGGTTTTGGTCCTTAACGATTCGGTTTTCGGTTTAACCAATAAGAAAATACATATAAAACAAATATATGACTTTTCAAACAAGTTTGATGCAAAAACACAATAATGTAACTTTACAAATGCTCATAAAATATAAACAATAATAACAAATATGAAAGGAACTATACAAGCGTAACACAAAGAGAAATTAAGAGGAATGAGATTTTAACGTTTTTTATAATGTGAAATTGTGAACTCAAAGTCATTGTGAAGTGTGAATTGAAGGCTAAAGGACAAAGATACTACTAATGGATTGAGATTAATATATAATATTTATGTACAAATAAAAGTAGTAAATTACTAGCTTTAATGGGTTATCGGTTTAGCCAATAACCCAATATTAAAAATCAATATCGAACCGATAACCCAATAATTTTTTTTTATAAAACCATTAAAAAATCGTTAACCCAATAACAATAAACCAATAACATTTTTATCGATTCAATTTATCTATCGGTTCGGTTTTTGCACACCCCTACCTTTTAGTTAATTTTGTATCCTTACCTAATATTTTAGGATTAGTACTAACTACTAACCACCAAGTAATATGGTGTATCAGATGAAGCTGTTCATTTCTTAATCAGAGTAGGTTCAAACGTTATCTTTTAAATGGGGTCCTATTAATGTGAATTCGGATTAGTTGGACTTCAATGTGAATATCGAATATTGAGTAGGAAACCAAAAATATATAAAAATTAGTATTACTCCTTCCGCTTCATTTCATGTTGCATCTTTTCTTTTTAGTCAGTTTTTAAAAAAATCATATTATTATAATTAAGAATAATTATACTTTAATTTTATTTTTTATCTCTATTGAAATGATTTACGATCACATAAGTATCTAAGATTGTGTTAGATTACAAGTTTTATTTTTTTAATTTTTGAAAATATCAAATTAAATTAAATATTGTCACGTAAAATGAGTTGAATGGTGTACTAATATAGTATTGCTAACTTCTTCCATGCCTTTTGTAAAAAAATATTTTAAGTTTTTGCCTTTAAGATTTGTCATTTTTCTTTCCTTTGGTGTGGTTGGGAAAGGAGAGATGGCTGAGGGGACACATGGCTATTTTAAATGCAATTAGGTAAGATTTGTTTTACTTAAAATTATGTTAATTAGGAGTTGTTTAAGAATATTTTCATTGTTCTTTTTTTTTTTAAAAAAAGTATTTGTTGTTCTGTTCATATTCATATGTGGTGTCCGATTAGAGACGGAATAAGAATTTTTGAATTTATGAGTTCAAATAATAATTATTTTTGTATATAGTACTAATTAATTTTTTTAATAGTCATACAAGATATTTAAGTCAGGCCATTAAATTTTGTTGAACTTGTAGCAATTAATGTGGATTCACCCTTATGTAGGGCTCAATTAAGGAAAAAGTTTCCCTACAAAAATTTCTTCATCTCAAACACCAAACATTTAATTAAAGGTCAAACTTCCATAAATATTCATCATACATGATTATAATTTTAAAAAAGTTCACATGATTATTAATCATATCAGAAAAATCTTAATAGTTTTAAGTTAACTTATTATAACAATATTGCAAAATGCTATTATGATATATATAAGAACTAAATAATGATCAAGCATTATTGAAAAATCCTACTAAGATCTTTTGATTATTTAATATGCATAAGGTTATACATATTATCTCAATCAAGTTCATAAAATACAAGTAAATATAAGTTCTTTTGTTAACACTTTGGACCACAATTTTCTTTTTACCAAAATATTGTAACAACCCCACTTAAACTCATATAAGACAACTAGAGCCAAAGAGATAGCACTAATGGATACAGAAAATATTATAAAAAGAAAAACTAAAAATAGCCCAAAAACTTTATGATTAGAATCTTCATATGGATTCATATAGTTTCTTTTTACTTTTAAATAAAAAAAATTAATCAAATGGATTTTAACCATCTTTTACCTTAAAGAAAACAAGGTCAACAGAAAAGTTAAGAAGCAATATTAGTGGTTTACCAATACCATGAGAAACTCCCTCCACTAATTCTTTGTATGTTCTAGGGTAGTCAGAGCCGCTCGGTGCACAAAATATTTCGTGTCAACGAAATTTGAAAAAAAATTGCATTTCAAAAAGTATGATATAGATAGTCTATTCTAGTGTAAGTATACTAGTGATTGTTTTCACAACTCGAATCTATGACATAGAGATATAGTTTTACTATTGTTGTAGAGCTCCCCTTTCGATTTTTTTATTCTTATAATAAACAATGTTATCGCGTGAATAGTGCAAAAAAAGCTTGCTAGTTGTTTATTGGAGAATGGATGTACTTCTTCTCTCTTGGCTTATTTTAATCAATAAGTTTAGGTCAAATGTGGATAAGCTATGACTAATTAATATTTCCAAATGCTATTCTTGATAGACTCCAACCAATGGGAAAAGTACAAAACAAGATATATTATTTTTATATATTTATTAGTAAAATATTAGATTAACAAACATCTCAATGAAACACGATAAAGGAGATCCATTAATTACACGATCTTTGATTAGTAAAATAGTACATAAATAACATCCTTAAATTACTTATGGAATAAGTGATTTCCCCCCACTAAGAATCATTAAAAGACACGAGGTATTTTATCTATGTGCAATTAAAAAGTCTAAAATACATATAAAATTATTTGACATTTGTGTTTTTAAATTTGAACAGGAAGATATGATGAAATGAATCTTAAAATAAATCTCATTTAATTAAAAGTGTATTGAATTTGACGCCTAATGAAAATAGATAAATTAAACCCTTATTTAAGAATTTTCACAACTTGTCCTTACATATTCACATTCTATCTCAAATATGTTTAATGTGGGAGAAATTTGCACAAAATGTTAGCTTAACGTTCATAATATGAAGTGTCGCTTGTTCATATATCTTTTTTATTGGTATAGCAGAAATGTTGGAAACTTATACTCCCTCAATTTTATTTTACATGGCTCTCGCTCATAGAGTACTAAATATAGATTCCTCTTCTTATCAACTTTAACAAATCAAAGAGATTTATTATTTTCTTTCAATATTATCCTTTTCATTAAATTATTTTTAAAGTAATATTGGTGAAACTTGAATTTTCAAAGTATAATTAATAAACATATAGTAAATACTAAACAAAATCAACAAACGCCAAGTAAAATTGAATGTACATAACCTTAAAAATTGGTTCTAAAATATATTGATAGTTATAATAAAATACTATTATAAAAAATAATTGTTATACTGTATAATTTTTCTATAATATTTTTTTTATTTCGAACAAAAGGTTTTGAATTAGGAATATTATGGACGTGCATTGCAATCTCTTCAAAAAAAAAAAAACATGAAGAAGAGAAGGGCATTTTATTTTTTATTATTATGAAGAAAAAGTAAAAACTACAATGGATAAGATTTAAATAAATGACAGTAAAAAAAAAAAAGATGGCAGTAAAAAAAAAAAAAGACAAAGTCCCAAATTAATAAGCATAATGGGGTAAAGTGCAGCAATAATTATGTGAAGAAAAGGTATCCATTCGTGCATTTATTTATCAAACTTTACTCATATTATTTTCACAACTTGTCATTACTTTACCAATATATTTTCGCTAGGGCATAGGGTACCAAAAAATCAATAATTTTTATTTAAAATATATAAATTATTAATTTTAATTATTCTTTACTTTGCCACCATATTTCACTAATTAGATATTTAGTTATTTTCCCTCAACTGATCTTGTGAATATTTTATCGTTATTAATATTTAGTTAATAATTTAATTATTTCTTTCAACTATTTTTGTGAATATTTCTTCTCCAATTTGAGTGATTTCATCGTCATTATAATCATATGAAGTTTAAGGTAAATGATTTTCAGAACATTTGTATAAATATACTTTGTTTATTAGCTTGAACAAGGTGTGGCTTATTTAAATTGGATATAATTAATAATTAATTATAAAAGATACAAGGGGACCTTGTTTTGTTATGATCTAAAAGATACAAGGGCCCTCAAATCAAAATATATGCTATAAGTTTCTCAATTAAAATCATATCCTATTTATTCGAACTAGTAATATTAATAAATGAAATTAATACTCGTTAAAAGATGAAGAAAATAATAGTTTTTAAAAAAATTTATTATTATACCAATTTTTAAATTCGAAATAGAGAATGCCAAGGTAGGCAGCCGACAACATAACCAAATTATTTATTTATTCTTTGCTTAAATGTTTAAAGTAATATTCAATAGGATTTATATCACATTTTCTTAAATATATTATCGGTATAATTTAACCTGATTATGTATTTTAGGAAATCAGTTGATATTATTAAATAAAATTACTTACAATTATAAGTATTTAAAAAAATCTGATTGTATTCTTATCAAATATCTAACGTTTGACCATAAATCTTGGAAGAAATATTTAACTTTTCTGAAAAATGGCAAGCATGGTTGGATAATTTCATTTAAATTGTACAAATTTATGATTAAATGCAAAAAAATATCTAAATATACATATTACTATATTTTTATTTACATAATATAAGCATCGAGTACGTATAAATTTCTACCGATTATTACGCAAAGTGAAAAAAAGCTATGCCACCTGCTAGCAGGTTGGCAACAACTGGATAATAAAATTTAATGTTTTTTTCCGTACCGGACATTAGTCCCCCTTTCTTGACTTTTTTTAAAAATTATTTTTTCAAAAATTATGTAGATAATTATTAAGGTAAAAAAATATATAATTAAAATAATTTCATGATTTGGCCAATGGCCACTTCGAAAGGGTGCTATATAGAAAGTGCTAATCTTGTCATCATAGACTAATTTTTACAATTGTGACTCATTTGCTTAGTATTTTATTTTATGAAAGATATTAATTAATTTAATTTATTAATTTGTTGGCATGGTTTATATGTCTTTATCTTATAAGTTTTGTTAAGCATGCTTCTTTAATAAGGCAAATATCTTTAATTGTTCATGAAAGGATTATAATTTTAAAAAGATAATTAAACAAAAATAAATGATAAAAATAGTAATGTATAAATTCTCTAAATTAAATAACTAAAAGATAATGTGTACGAAAATTACTAGTCAAAATATAAATTAATTAAAGCTTTGTTATTAGTGGAAAAACTAAGACGTTTTATACTTATTCATATGTCATATGTGCAACAAATATAACATTGATTAAGATTCTGAGTTTACAAGAGTAAGTTTAAGGTATAAATTTCAAATAAATAAGGATCATTGTCTTCGATGTTATTTTTATTTTATGCGTATATGCTTATGGATAAGCAAGTTATTAAATGAATTAGTCGAGATAACACAATATATAATTATCATATAAAATATTATTTAAATTTTAAAAACTTCAAAATAAAAAATATTTTTTAAGAAAAACTACTTTAAACATGATACAACTTACAAGCAAACAAAGAATTCGTACATGGTCGGCATTTAAAACAAACCAGATTGTATATTATAAAAAAATATTTGACAAAAAGGAATAGATAATTTAATTAATTACTTAAAAGTGACAATTTTATGTGTATTATCCAGTAAATCTGCATTAGGTCGCTTTTCCTAATCATAAATATTTGTACTTACCCATATCCACAAGAAAAAATAAAAATAAAAATTACAACCTATTTTATTAGAAATATACATTGATTTTTTAATTTATAAATATTGACAACTTGTTTTAATAGTTGTTACCTATTGGGACATAGAATTTGGCAAATAGAAAAGGACAGACAGAGTAGAAAATCATAAAAAGTCATTTACTTAAAAATAAAGTTATTTCAAAATTACAATCTTGAGATCATAATCTCAATTTTTATATAAGATATGAATTAAATATTAAAATTTTAATAATAAAATTTAAAAAAAATATTAAATAATTTTTTTTGGAGCGTCTCATAAAATGGTAAGGTGGTAAAAAAGAAGTAACATGAAGGGGAAAGTTTAAAACAGAAACCGAATGTGGATAATATATATATCAAACCGACAAAGGAACTAAATAACGTTGTGGTAACGTGATAACTATTTCTTCTTTCTTAAAGATTTCAAATTCGAATCTCTATGAAAACGAAATCATTTTTATTAGAAAATATTTTATCTCATAATAAAAGTTTTTTCAACATAAATATAAATTTAGCTAGATTCTAATATGAATACCGAACAACGATCGAAAAAACAACAACAAAGGAAGGATATATGTGGGATTCACTCTTACCATTTTCCACGTCCCACCTTACGAACTTTGATTAAATCCCTTTTGGGACCCACCATTTGCATGTCTTATCCAATAGCAAAACCCCACGTCATTATAAAAAGCTCCGCATGCGTGCTGTTCCAATTAGATTAGCACACGTAAATTTTACCAACAAGACCTTTTTCATTTTAGTGTATCAAGAAAAATATGAGTTACCAAACATTTTTCTTTAAAATAATTGCATTTAATTTGAACATCTTTATTTTAGCCTTAACATATACTCTATTCGTATATTTTTTACTTTTTTTTTTATGTTTGATTTGAAACACTTTTTAAAAAGTAGTTAAAAAAAATGATAAAATTTACTATATTCCTTTAACAACCCCAATAACATACCAATATAACTCTATAAAGTGGAGTATGGAGAGAGTAGAGTGTACACATATCTTAGTATTACCTCGTAGAGATAGAGAGACTATTTTCGACAGACCCTCAACTTAAATAAAGCCTTTCGAACCGTTCGAAAAAGGGAATACAAATATGGAAGCAATAACAAGAACAAACTAATGTGAAATAGAGAGGATATTGAGTTAGCCGGGGGGGGGGGGGGGGGGGGGGGGGGGGGGGGGGGGGGG
>JAJOOH010071898.1:0-50115 GCA_029582605.1 Solanum gracilifrons
TTTACTCCAAGGTCGGAATTGGGCAAACTTGGTGGCGTTGAAAAGAGGACTCAGAGAACTTTAATTGGATAGGTAAAGGTCCACCTAATTCATTTTGGGCTAAAAGATATGACCATTTAAAGTTAACCCTTACAACTCACTAGTTCAAATGACTAGTTTTCGGACGTCATGGTCATTTCTCATCATTTCATCAAGTTCTCAACTCCAAACTCACATGTGAGGCTCTAGTTTCACTAGTTCGTTTTTAGGGTCGTTACAGAGTAAGTCTAATATGATGAGATATATTGCATAGAATTGGTATACAAAATAGATAGTGTTGTGGTGGAATGCTTTTACCCACATGACCTACCTAGTACTATATGAATGCATGTATGTAGAATGTGAAAGGTCTTATCACTTAGAATGGTTCTAATTGAAAGGTTAATCACCAAAAATAAATCAAATTATGTATGAACTATGATAGCTTGAAGTGTGACATATGATCCCTTCATGTATATCTTGTATGATAGCATGAGTTTGTAGTTCTCATGGTAGCTTGGGATTGAGGAATTACGCTCTCCTAAGGTTATATTGAATTAGCATTGGTAGGATGCTTTTCATGGTAGCTTGCATTAGGATAAGCATGGTAGCCTAGGATTGAGGACCTATACTCTCCTAAGGGTAGCTTGAACTAGCATTGCAAGAATGCCTTCATGGTAGATTGAATTGCTTAGGCCAAGACTACTTCATGGTAGCTTAGGATAGAGGATTCATACTCTCCTAAGGATAGCTTAGGGTTGAGGATTCATACTCCCCTAAGGGTAGCTTGCGTCATATGTAAAGGTTTGCATGGTAGCTAGGTTGGAATACTTGTATTCTTCCTTTTATAGCTTGGGTTGCATGATAGCATGCCTTCCATGGTAGTTAGGTCTAGCCTAGTAGTGTGCTATTCTTTGATAGACTAGAATGATAAATAGGAAGCATTGAGTAAGCTAGCCTAAAGAAGTACTTAGTATGAGCGGTAGTATGGGATGCCATTCATATATGGCACAAGTATGACATTAAGCTACTTATGAAGTGTCCTCCTATGTGATGCATGCTTAGCTTGGATTGTTGCTCTAGTTGCCTTCCATGATATGATTGACTCAAGATGATAGTTCCTTGTCCTTATGAAGTAGGTCAAGAATGACACCTATGAATAGAAAGCATGAATAGAGTGATGTTAAGATATGTTTAGTGTGAGTGTTATTATGGGATGCCACTCATGCATTGCACAAGTGTGTCTTAAGGTTACTTAGGAGTATAAGTGATCTGATGACATGAAAACCTAGGTCTTGACTATGAAGGTGGACTATGCCCAAGAATGACCAAAAAGAGGTACTTAGCTTGGATAGTATTATGGGATGCTATTCTTTCCTTGCACAAGTATGCTTGGAGGTGGCTTGTGAAGTAGTTCTCTTGTATTATGAAAGACTAAAGGTTGAAGTCTGTAAATATGAAAGTCTAAGTTAAGACTATACCATGAACATGATATATCTCCTATGCTCATTAGCTATGTCTTATGTTGACTTGTGATGATATGATGCCTATGTTGGAGATTATGCTACGTATATGTTATCATCTCTTATGCTTATGTCTTATGTTGACTAACCATTTTGAGATTCTCTTATGATATTGTGCTAGCTTTCATACTTGGTAAATTTTGTTCTAACGCATATTGCCTACATTCTAATCAAATGTAGGGTTTTGGAAATTGAGTTGCTTGAAGGCTAGGTTCCTAAGGTGCAAGAAGACTTGAAGATTTGGCGAGTCCTCATAGCTTCGAGGACAAACCCATCATGTCATTTCTTTATGTTTTAGACTTTTATATGGGCTGCATCCCAAGACTTTTATTCAAGAGTTAAATAGATGGTTTGAGACAAGGTTATAGTAAAGACTTCCGCTTGCTTATGAAAAATGTTTTTGATTGTATAGTTTTAAAAAAGTTTTAAATTTTCCCATACTTTTATGTTATCTTATGTTTTGATTATGCTAAGGGCTTGTATTAGATTCCTTCGGGGTCAAGTACGCCATGTTACGTCTAGGGGATACCCCTGGGTCGTGACAAAAGTGATCATGACTTTGATGTAATTGTGCTGTAGTTGAAACTGTATTCTCACTAACACATACTTAGACATGATGATTCCATGATTATGATGATATTATTGTGTTGATTAAAAGTTCATTCTCATAAACACATAATGAGCATAATGTGAAAGTTTTCCTCACATATTGAAGATTCTAGGTTGAAAGTTAATTCTCACCTAATTGAATCTATCATGAAGTTCTTAGGTTGAAAGTCCATTCTCACCTAATGAATCTATGAGCTATCTCCATGAATTGTGTTGGATGGAGGGTAAGATACTCCTTCATGCTTGTAAATTCAATTCAAGACTAGACATGTATTCATGGGAAGTTATGCCTAGCACCGAGTGGATATTGAATATAAGATAGAGGCTCTCCCCTCAATTCCAAAGGCTGGGTCATCTAAAGTAATCTCATGAGATGGAAGCTCCCCCGTCAATACAATAGGTTTAGGGTTTCTAGTAGCAATTTTTTTATCCCATAACTACGTGCCATAGGTTATTTAGCCATTGGATACACTTCCAAGCTAATACATTTTGGTTCTACCTTAGGCAAGAAGGACACCTCTTTTCGGTGTGGGGCATGTCACTGGATTCCATGCAAGCTCACATGGTCTATGTCGGTTAATGCTAATTCCCACACGGTCAAGTCTAGGATGTACTCTAGCTATTCAAGAAGTTCTACTTAGTATGGGTAGGGGTATGGGACTTCATCCAGGCATTGCACAAGTAGGCTTTGAGAGTAGTTATGGTAGTTCCTACTTGTCAAGATGATTCATGTAATGAATGTGCTTGTGCCTAAATTGTTATTGCATTTGATGTCAAGTCTACTTTTAATGTTGCATGTTAACTTGGATTGTTTCTATGAGTTGCTTCCATTGATGTGGTTAACTAAAAGTGAGTGTTTCATAGTCTATGAGAGATAGGATAAGGATGAGATTAAAAAGATAAACATGAATGAGGATCTAAAGTGAATTGCTTAGTGTAGGTGGTATTATGGGGTCTTACATATGCATTGCACAAGCTTGCCTTGAGGTGGCTCATGAAGTATTGCTCACATACCATGTTAACACAAGATTGCTTTGACTATGTATATGTTCCTAATGGTATCTCTTTTGTGCACTAGTTGTGATTGTTGTCTACCATGCTATGGTCTATGTTATCCCATGATGTCTTGCATGCTTATGATTGTGTTTTCACACTATTTTCATAAATGATGGTTTTAAACTAGCAAAGTGCATGCATTCAACAAAAATGTCCCTTTTAGCATGTTTTCAAAGGTTTTTCTTGCATGGCTATCATACTTAATACATATTTGTGCTAACCCATATTTCTTTTAATTTTTTACAAAGTGTAGGGTTTGGAGACTTGAGTACTATTCTTGGAAGATAGGTTTCTAAGGAGCATGGAGTTTATGATTTGGTGAGTCCTCATATCTTCGAGGACAAACCCATTATATCCTTTATGTCTTTTTTTTACTTCTAGAGCTTTTGTATGGGCTATGTCCATAAGTGTTATTCAAGTGTAGTAGTTGGTTTGAGACATAGTGTCATAGACTTCCGCCTACTTTTATAAAAGATTTCGATTGTAATGAAAATTTTTAAATCTCCACAAAATTTCCTATGTTTTTATGGTATGATGTGCTACAGGCTTGTATAAGGCTCTTCGGAGTTTTGTACGCCGTGTTACGTCTAGGGGGTACTATCGGGTTGTAACACAAGATGATATATGTACCCTTTGGAAATTATCTTTCTGGCCTTAAGGTAAGAGATAAATCTACCTACAAGCACTAAGCTACTACCCTTCCATTCTAAGACAGGCTCATTTGGAAACTTAAACAGAATGATCCTAGTTCTACAATTGACTGATTCATAACAAGAATGTAGCCAATCCATGCATATAATGATATCAAAGTCTACCATTTCTAACTCTACAGGATCTGCTGAGATGACTTTATGAGACACAGTGACAGGGCAATTTTTGTATACCTATCTAGCTATCTAACAATGAATAAACATCTAAATGGAAAACTCATAACGTACCAATGACCACATCAGGAGAATCTTCCTAGTCCTGGCAAGCCTGGAAAGCATACAACCTATTCTGGTGCTGACTGTCACCTGTACTAGATGAAGCACCATTCTGAGTTGGGTGACCTGCTGGTGCTGCTGGAACTGTAGACTAAGCCCTATTATTATTACCTCATTGCCCCTGCCTTGCATAAGGGCACTCCTTCAACCTATGGCCAGACTAACCACACCCAAAGCACCCTTCCTTGCCCGCAAGAAACTCGCCAGGATGTTTCTCACCACACTTTGGACAAGTTGGGAAAGTCCTGTTACCTGAATTACTCTCTTGAAACATAGAGCCTGATGCTGTACCTTTCTGATCCTATCGAAACCTAGGGAATGGCGCACTAGATGATGAAGGTGTTGGGGTTGTAGATCTCTGTTGAAACTGTGAGTGATTCCCACCACTCGATTTCTACTGAGAGCATTCATAAATCCCTGTTCTAGCCTTCTTGTTGTCCTTAGCCATTTCCCTAAGATTATTTCCCTCAACCTACTGAGCATGGGTCAAAAACTTAGAGATATTCATATCCTTTAACAACATAGCATTCCTGCACTCTGTCTTTACCAAATCAGATGCCCCAAACAGAAACTTACTCATTTGTGCCCTTGGATCAACAACCATATGTGGAGCATACCTAGAGAGTTGAGTGAACTTAAGTCCTTACTCTTGGACTAACATGCTACCTTGCCTCAAATTCATGAATTCTTGAGCTTTAGCCTCCCTCAACTCTCTCGGGAAGAACCTATCCAGAAAAGCTCCAGTAAAGTATTCCCTAGTCACCGGAGCTGTATCTGCACTCCCATTTTCTTTCAACTGAGTCAACTAGATGTGAGCCACATCCGTAAGTTGGTAGGATGCCAACTCTACCCTATCATTACAAGTCACTTGCATCACTCCAAAGATTTTCTTAACCTCATCAATAAAGTTCTATGGGTCCTCACCAATCTGCGACCCTAGAAACTCAAATGGATTCATGTGAACAAAATCTCAAACTCTAGCTGCCACTGATCCACCATTAGTATTGGTAGGAACTGGACCTACTGATTGTTCTGGTTGGCTGCACTTTGAGCCAAAAGTTGGATCGCATTTTGGAATTCTGCATTCGTAACCTCATGGTCTGGGACTGGAGGAAGTGCATTAGCATTCTGTATGTTAGCCCTACGAGAAGGAATGATCTGAATTGCATAACGACGAATTAGAAAGGAGATCATACCTACACACGATAAGAATAATACGAAAGTGAAGTTTTTCCTAAAATACTTCGTAGCCTCCCTCTCATTAGATGTGGTGCACTTCACACCCATGAAAGAGACTCTACTTAGTGCGGCTTTCAGAAATCCTAGGACTCTTAAACCTAATAATCTGATACCAAGTTTGTCACACCCCGAGACTACCCCCTTGACGTAAACACGAGACCCAGGATCTTGAGTGACCCCAAGCTAACCCTGAAGATGGCATATCATAAGAATACTAAAACAATCTAATTAAAGAGATAGTATGCGGAAGCTAAAATAGTGGTAACTGAAAGTGGGGAATACCCAACTAATCTAAATATATGAAATGTACTAATAGTTCAATGACAACTGAAAGATCAAACTCAAATCTAAAGTTGAATCTAATACTATGTTTGAAAAAACCTCTACTAACTAGAGTTGGGACATGCCCCCAACCAACTCTTAACAAATCTGAAAAACTGAAATGAAAGACTAAATATGAAAGATAAGTCTATTGTCCTCGAAGTATGAGGACTCACCACTGAAGCTGTTGAATACGAATCCCGAACCGATCTATATGTGATCTTGATGTTGAATACCTAAACCTACATCATGAAAAGATGTAGCGCAGAGTATGCGTTAGTTCTTGGAATGTACTAAGCATGCAAGATATATATAATAGTTGAACAAGGTACAAAAGTTGTACAAACATAACTGAGCAATGATATAATCTGAACAGAAACATAGATACTCAAATATAATTGAAAGCTGAGCTAAGTTAAATGCAATGACCAAGTACTAATAATGAATTTAACATGTTGGGACTCAATACTGAAGTGTAACTAAAAACTTGGTGATATGCAGTAGAGTCTGACTCTAGGAGCTACTATTAACCAACATAAAACCACATGAGATAAATGTGGAGTCTGATGTATATGCCACATCGAGAGGACCCAATAAACCGTACCAGGGGTATAAAGGCATGACTGATGTAATCACTAAATCTGATGCCTAATAGAGGAGACTTATAAATCTATGGGGGCATGTAGTTCTGGGTCTATGAAGGTATGCTGAACCTTAGTCCAACTCGGTGCTAAGCCTACTTTCAACTGGAAATGTGTATGGCACAACATAACTGAAATACTAGGTAGCTCAATATTCTGATATGCAAATCTGAGAATGCAACATTTAGGTATTGACAATGAAACGTTCAAAATTGGAGCATGTATATCTGTTTAACTGACCTAGAAAGTGTAATTCGTGTACTAACATAATCTACACAACTAGGGTTATGATTTTCATGCAAGGAACTAAGCAACGATTTCATGAAAACATGATAATCTAATTAAGAATACTATAACATTAAATCACAACCAATATCTAAGGTTTTAAAAACCCTAGGTCTAAGCAAGTTATAGTGAATCAAAAAGCTGACTGAATTCAAGGGACCTAGTGGATGAAAGGAACCCACTAGTGAAATCCCACATACATGGTGACAAAATCTACAAAGAAATACTTCCAATTCGGGGTTGGAATTGAAGAAATCTACTGTTTTCTTGGAAGGACATGGTTGACTCTTTCTCCTCTCTTGCTCTAAGTTTTGATGAATTTTGGTGAATGAATCACTTAAGGTAAGTTATGACTAGAATATTAGGCTTAAACTAAACCAAATGATGTAGTTTAGGGAAAAAATAATTAAGAAAAGACCCAACTACCCTTAAGCTGAAAGTCGACTGCCGACCTACGGACCTGACTGATGGTCCGTGGTTTGACCGACGGTCTGTCTTGTCAGTTCATCAATCGGTGTCTGGGAGCTGCAAGCTGGGGTCTGAACCATGGACTGTGGAACAAGTAGAGGTAGTCGACCACGGACCACACCTACAATCAGTGGGTTAACCTACGGTCAGTAGGTGGCTTCCATTGGTGGCACCAACAACTTCTGAAAATCTGCAATTTGACATTTTTCAAATCCGGGTAGTTACAGAAGATGACATTCTGAAGACGGCTTTTCAAACTTGGTATGGTCATAATGAGTTATTGGTAATGTCGTTTGGTTTGAGTAATGCTTTGCCGACATTTATGGATTTGATGAATAAGGTGTTTAAACGGTACCTTGACATGTTTGTGATTGTGTTCATTGACATATTGATCTATTTGTGAAGTGAGGATGATCACATCAATCATTTGAGGATTGTGTTGCAATTTCTCAAGGACCAACAACTCCTTGAAAAGTTTAGCAAATGTGAGTTTTGACTAAGGTCCGTAGCTTTTCTTGGTCACATTGTTTCAAGTAGGGGAATTTAGGTAGATCCTATGAAGATGGATGCAGTTAAGAGTTAGCCTAGACCTCTATCCCCTTCAGATATTAGAAGTTTCTTGGGTCTAGCTGGTTACTATAGAAGGTTTATTGAAGGGTTCTCTTCAGTTTCCTCTCCTTTGACTACTTTGATCTAAAAGAAGGTTAAGTTCATATGGTCTGAAGCATAAAAAAAGAGTTTCCAAGAGTTGAAGGATAGACTTACTTCTGCTTCGGTGTTGACTTTACTAGAAGGGGCTAATGGTTTTGCTGTTTATTATGATGCCTCGAGAATTGGACTAGGATGTGTGCTAATGCAAAATGGGAAAGTCATTGCCTATGCTTCATGGCAAATCAAGATTCATGAAAAGAATTATCCTACACATGACCTTGAACTAGCGACGGTTGTTTTTGCCTTAAAGATTTGGAGGCACTATTTGTATGGTGTCCATGTGATGTTTTCACGAACCATAAGAGCTAAGAATGTGTGTTTAATCAGAACGATCTAAAACTTAGCCAAAGAAGGTGGCTTGAGTTATTGAAGGATTATGATATGAGTGTTCTCTATCACCCCGGTAAAGCAAAAGTGGTGGTGAGTGCTCTTAGTCAGTTATCTATGGGTAGTGTTGCTCATATTGAAGGTGATAAAAAAGAGTTAGTTCGAGATATTCATAGATTGTCCCGGTTAGGTGTTCTGTTAGTGGACTTTACCAAGGGTGGTGTTATAGTTCACAATGGGTTAGAATCGTCTTTCATGGCGGATGTGAAAGCCAAGAAAGGTCTTGATCCGACTTTGGTTGAATTAACGGAAATGCTGCTTAAGAAGTCTGTTGAGGCTTTATTCCAAGGGGGAGATGGAGTGCTTAGATATCAAGGTCATTTGTGTGTTCCTAATGTTGATGACTTCAGGGAACATATCTTGTTAGAATCCCATAGTTCTTCGTGTTCCATTTACTTGGGTGCCACCAATATGTACCATGATTTGCGAGAGATCTATTGGTTGAATGGGATGAAAAAGGATATTGCGGGATTTGTGGCTAAGTGTCCTAATTGCCAACAAGTGAAAGTTGAACACCAGAAACTGGGATGTTTATCCCAAGACATTAGCATTCCTACTTGGAAGTGGGAAGATTTGAATATGGACTTCATCGTTGGGTTACCTCGCAGCCAGCGACAACATGACTCGATTTGGGTTATAGTAGATCGGATGACAAAATCGGCTCATTTCATTCCCGTCAAGAATTCTTATTCGGCGGAGGATTATTCTAAGTTGTATTTGAGAGAGATGGTAAAGTTGCATGGAGTGCCTTTATCCATTATCTCCGATCATGGCACTCAGTTTTAGAAATCTTCCAAAAAGGTCTTGGGACTCGTGTCAAGCTTAGTACTACTCTTCATTCACAAATCGATGGGCAAGTGGAGCGTACTATCAAAACTTTGGAAGATATGTTGATATCTTGTGTGATAGATTTCAAGGATAATTGGGATGACCACTTGCCTTTGATTGAGTTTGCCTATAACAATAGTTATCACTAAAGTATTGGTATGGCCCCATTTGAGGCTAGGAGGTGTAGATCTCCTATAGGTTGGTTCGATGTAACGACCCAAAGGTACCCCCTAAATGTAACCTGGCATACAAGATCCCGAGAGGCCTCATATAAGCCACTTAGCTTTCATAACATAAGATAGTAAAAATGAGCGGAAATTTTAAACAATTTTCAACATCATCAAAGTTTTATATAAAAAAGTGAAAGTCTATTACAATTTGTCTCAAACCATCTACAACATGAATATCTTGGGACACAACCCATACAATAATGTTCAAAACATAAAATGAAAGAACATAAGAGAAATGGTGGCTATATCCTCGAATGCTATGAAGACTCACCAATCTTCAAGCCTTGCTCTACTAAGATCCTAGCCACGAGAATGAAAGTCGAGATCGCCGGACCCTACATTTGGATAAAAAATGCAGGCAAGAGTATGCGTCAGTATAAACATGTAATAAATATGATAGCTAGCATAAACATCAACATAAACATAAGAGTTAGACAATAAAAATCATAAACCATAATCAATGCACATCATAGTTCATATCAACATAGGAGGAATACTACTTGGAGTAACCTCAAATCACCCTTACTCATCATGGAAGACAACTCAAGCAACAATCTAAGCTCATCATTCATCATAACATAGTCTAGAGTATCTTTTATAGATATGGGGAATTGCCTCTTGCCTTACTATAAAAGAACATGGGTAGTCGCCTCTAGTCCTTCTTAACATATGGATCATGGGTACTCACCTCTTGTCCAACATCATGGGACATGGGTATTCGCATCTTTTCATTCTATGGGGATCATGGGTACTTTCCTCCTGTCCAATTCATATATTAAGATCATGGGGATTCACCTCTTGTTCTTTCAACTGTTCCTTTAACTCCTTAAGTTCTACCGAAGCCATTCTATAAGGAGGAATAGAAATAGGTTGCGTGGGAGAAGGTCAATGCCAAAGTCTATTTCCCTTTCGGGAGGAATTTCGGGTAGATCATCTGGGAACACTTTCGGATATTCATAACAATGGGTACCGACTCAAGATTAAGGGTTTCGGAATCCATAACCCTAACCCTAACTGAATGGTACAAAACAACCCTTAGAAATCATCTTTCTAGCTTTAAACGAAGAAATAAACAGGCCTTTTGGAATAGAATTTCCCCCCTTCCACTCTAGAACATGCCCATTTAGGAACTGAAACTTGACTACACAGGTTCTACAATCAATAGAATCATAACAAGAATGTAACCAATCCATCCCAAGGATGACATCAAAATCTAATATATCAATGTCTACCAAGTCAACAAGAGTAACTTTATGAGATAAGGAGATGGGACACTTTCCATAAACCCTATCAACCAACGCAGAATCAGCAACATGAGTAGAGATAGAAAAAGGATCTAACAACACATCGGGGAGCACATCAAATCTTATACCCACATATGGCATCACACAAGATAAAGTAGCATCGGAATTAAGTAAAGCGTATACATCGATATGGAAAACTTTCAACATACCGGTAACTACATCGGGAGAACCCTCTGGTTCACCTTGAGTTTGAAGAGCATAAAACCTTTTTGCTTAGGAGCATTTCAACACGAATCACTTGGACCAGGTGAAGGATAGGGTAGAACCCTACGACGATTATCTCCCTCATTCTTAGCAACCGAAGGACAACCTCTTATCTTGTGATCCATCTTATAACAACCAAAACAAGCATTGGAACCCGCTAGACATTTACCTTCATGCTTTCATCCACACTTAGCCCAATTAGGCTAAGAAGACCAATTACCACCTCTTTGAGGCTTAGGGTTAGACACTCTTTTATTGTTGAACCTTGGGGGAGCCTTAGAAGAACCTTGCCTAGAGAATCTTTGTCAAAATCTTGAACGACCACGTCCACTGGACCTAGAGTATGAATAGTTACCATTATCCATTCTTGCCCTCTTTGTTTCTCTAGACCTTTCTCTAAGCTTTTCCTCTTCAATTTGTTGGGCATGGACCATGATAGAAGAAATATCCATTTCATGGATAAGAATAGTCGTACGACACTCTTTTACAACCAATTTAGACACACCCAAAATGAACAACTTATACTTGCCCTAGAGTCGGCAACTATAGATAGAGCATACTTAGACAATTGAGTGAATATCAAGGCATAATATTTCACACTCAAATTTTCTTGTCGAAGATTAATGGACTCAAGCACTTTAGCCTCCCTAATCTCAATAGGAAAGAACCTATCAAGAAAAGCAGACTTAAACCTTTCCCATTCAAGGGGACCCGCATCTACCAGTCTTCTTCCTTCCATTTGTTGAACCAAATTTGAGCAACCCTCTTAAGTTGATAAGCGGCCAATCCCTCCTTCTCCACCGAAGTCACTCCCATGATAGCCAACACCTTATAGACCTCGTCAATAAACTCTTTAGGATCTTCCTCAACCTTAGAACAATAAAATTCCAGAGGATTCATCCTTGTAAAGTCCCTCACTCTTGATGCTGCCGTACCCACATTTAGGTTCATTGGGGTTTCACAATCTACCTATTGGCTTGGGGCATCACGACTTGAGCCAACACTTGAAAAGCCATTCTAAACTTTATATTAGTCACTTGGCCGGCCAAAGGTTCAACCAAAGCATGAGGAGCTTGACGAGGATCTCCTTGGTCAATCTCTTCTCTCTCGGTCCGTCTAGCAAAATCTCTTCTAGTAGTCATATCCTGTAGACCATAGGGTAAGGATTAGGATAAAGACCTTATAGAGTTAAACTCTATCACACGACTTAGAGAAATAAAGAAGTGAAGTTTTCTAAGCATG
This sequence comes from Solanum gracilifrons, assembly GCA_029582605.1. Classification (NCBI taxonomy): domain Eukaryota; kingdom Viridiplantae; phylum Streptophyta; class Magnoliopsida; order Solanales; family Solanaceae; genus Solanum; species Solanum gracilifrons. The sequence continues at coordinate 12,053 of JAJOOH010071898.1, forward strand.
TAATAGCTTCTCATTCATAATTGTGGCGCGCTTCACCCTTATGAATAAAACTCTACTAGACGTGGTTTTGAGAAATTCTATATCACGCCCCGAGCCTACACCCTGGGAGGGACTGGCACTTGAGAACCATTACTGGCCCCAAGCGAACCCTTTGTCTGGCTTACTTACTCAGCAGAAGACTTAACTTATAAAAGATACCTCATATAAAACTTAGAATGTCATAAAGAAAACATTCAACTAGCCAATAAGGCAAACTCAAGTGCAACATAATATAATGAAAATGAAAAGACTAAATAACTAACATTTGACTGTGTATGAAGCTTCTAAAGCAACTGAGATGGATGTCAGGACAAGACCCACGACATCCTAATGAACTAAAGCTACTAAAAGCAATCAAAAAATGGGTCTTCCAAAAAGCAAGGAGGCTCACTAACTAACTCTAAATGCTCAACTGGATCAACGAGGCGCTGGATGATGATCCTGGTTACTTGTGTCTGCATCATAAGATGATGCAGGCCAAATGGCATCAATACATTGAATGTACAAGTATGCGAGGGGAATTCTAAATTAAGACATAACTTTGAAAGGAACGGAAGAACTTACCTGACTCAACTCAACTCAAATTTAACTGAATGCATTTCAATATAAAGTAGTATAAAACAAGTGCAATATAAAGAAAAGCTTTTTAAACATGAATGTCAACTCTATGTATTTGGAAATACAATAATACTCTGTGTATATGCAAAGATACAAATATAACTCTAAAAATGTATGTAAAAATACAATTAAACTGTGTATATATAAGAATAAAAATACTTCTGTGGGAGTTTGTCTAACCGAAAACATCATGTAAGAGCTATTGTGATGATACATCATTTTGCCTCATGCTTCCAAGGTCGTCCTATACCTTTCCCAGGGTATAGAACCTAACTACTAAGTAGATCCACTAGTCTATGCTAAAAAGCACTAAGGAATCATCTAAAAAGTATGACCCTTTTCTACCCATGATAGCTACATAGTTTATGGGGGCTGGGAGTTGTGTGAACTCTCCCTCATATCGGTGCTTAATACTACTCCCAAATATGATACTATCTCTTATGTTTTAAAAAAAAAACATACTTCTTTCTATGATTTGAGATAATTACTCAAAAACTTAGCTCAAGGGCTATCTTGGAAATCAAACTTTCTTCTCTTCTCTTCTTGACTTGACTCTTATTTCTCTTAACTTTGATCCAAACTTTCCTTGAATTGCATTATGGATTCAAGGTTCATGATCTCGTGTTTTGGGATGATTTCATGATGTTTAGATGTACCTTAGAGTGTTGGAATCAACTAGAAAACATAGGTACATTGCTAAAGAACTAGTACGGCAAGATGGGGGAGGAATGGGAAGAACTGGCATCCCTGGTGCTCTGAGCGACTTGGCAAGCAAGAGGGAAAACTTCAGAAGAAAGGATGGGGCGCTCTGGCTAGCGCGGCACCCCAAGATCCAAACTTCAGAGGTCACTTCTTGGGGCTCTGAGAGGGGTGGCGCCCTAGGTCTCTGCCCAGGTGCACTTTGCTTTTCTTGCTCATTTTTCAACTCTAAACCCCCTAAATCAACTTGGTTCTTTCCCCAAACTTTTAGGAACAACTAAATCATCAATATATGCAATATCCAACTCTAAATCATACATAATTATACGAATCAATCTCATGACACTTCAACAACAAGAACCCACAAGATTTCCAATGAATTAACATCAAGAACTCATAGGATTTGTTTTCAAAACTATGTAACTTCGCTAAGTTGAATCATGATTGGTGCGCGGGTGAACTAAACCAATGTTATGTCATCGCACATACCTCGTAGGGATCACCCCTTGACGAAATCCACGATCTTAGGTTCGAGAATTTGACGATTCTTGCTTTTTCTCCTCTCTTCTCTTCTTCTTTTCTCTTCTCTAAAACCCTAACTCAATATTGTAAAAGCGTAAACTGAATCCTATCCGTTTAAACCCCAAGTAATTACCCAAAAACGAAATTAAGACATGGAGTATGGAAAATACCATAATGCCCTTCTAAAATCCGGATTAGACTTTACTTATTTGAATAACCCAACTTCAAATGGGCATATCTCACTCATACAAACTCGGAATTGAGTAAACTCGGCGGCGTTGGAAAGATTATTCCAAGATCTTTCCTACGATATATGGAATAACAGCTAAACCATCCTGAGCTAGGAGTTATGGTCGTTGAAGTTGACCAAAAACTCAAATATAACATAACAAATTTTCCAGATTTTCATTCTTTCCAAAAAACAACTTCTTTCTAATTCTAGATGTTTCAAGTCCGTTCAAATAGAGAAGTGTTAAAATATCTCCCCCTTAGGAACATTCATCCTCGAATGAGATTACTCTTACTAGGCTAAGGGTGTAACATCTAACATTCAACTCACACGCCCAACAAGCAATGCAAATACAACATGCCAACTCATAAATTAAAGGGTACTAAGAAGAGAATTAATACCTTGATCTAGAATTTATCCCGGTTAAAAGAAATGTGGATATCTCTTCTTCATATCTTCTTCTGCTTCCCAAGTAGTTTCCTTAATAAACTAGTTCCTCCAAACGACTTTGACTGATGTTACTTCCTTAGTCCTCAACTTGCAAACATGGCGGTCTAGAATCTGAACTGGAATCTCTTCATAAGATAAGCTATTCTTGATCCCAATATCTTTAGTTGGCATGATTAATGAAGAATCTCCCATGCATTTCTTCAACATGGAAATGTGAAAGACCGGATGAACCGCTGCTAAATATGGGGGATAGCTCCAACTCATAAGCTACATTACCGATCATCTTGAATATTTTGTAAGGACCAATATACCGGGGACTAAGCTTCCCCTTCTTACCAAATCTCATAACACCCGTCATGGGTGATACTTTCAAGTAGACCCAATCATCTACTTCAAACTCTAACTCCCTTCTCCTTATATCAGTGTAGGATTTCTGACGACTCTGCGCTGTTTTCAGCCTTTCTTGAATCACCTTCACCTTCTCCATAGCTTGATGAACTAAGTCTAGTCCTATCAACCCTGCTTCACCAACTTCAAACCATCCAATAGGAGATCTACATATTCTTCCATAAAGAGCTTCATAAGAGGCTATCTGGATGCTAGAGTGGTAACTATTGTTGTAAGCGAACACAATGAGAAGTAGGTGATCATCCCAATTACCTTTGAAGTCAATCACACAAGCCCTCAACATATCCTCTAAGGTATGAATAGTGCACTCTGCTTGCCCATCTGTCTGAGGATGAAAGGCAGTACTTAAGTTCACCTTTGAACCTAAGCCTTTTTCGAATGAATTCTAAAACTGTGCAGTAAATTGTGCACCTTTGTCTGAAATAATGGAGACCGGAACCCCATGAAGTATAACTACATATTGAATATACAACTTAGCATAATCTTCTGCTGAATGGGTAGTCTTTACCGACAAAAAGTGGGCTAATTTTGTCATTCTATCGATAATCACCCAAATAGAATCATGTTGCCTGCGAGACCTTGGTAAACCTGTGATGAAATCCATATTAATCATCTCCCACTTCCATTCTGGAAGTTCTATAATTTGAGTCATACCACCCGGCCTTTAGTACTTTACTTTAACTTGTTGGCAATTCGGACGCTTAGCCACAAACTCTGCAATGCCCTTCTTCATACTACTCCACCAATACACTTCTCTCAAGTCACGATACATCTTTGTGGAACCCGAATGAATGGAATATCTGGAGCTATGAGCTTACTCCATGATCCTTTCTTGGAGTTCATCCACCCTTGGTACACACAATCTGCCTTGATACCACAATACACCATCTCCCCCTTGTTTAAAAGCCATAACTTTTTGCTTATGAACATTTGCCTTCAATTCAAGAAAAACTGGGTATTGTTCTTGCTTTTCTTTCACTTTTAACACTATTTATGATTCAGCCCCATTCATAACCACTACTGCTCCTTCTGTGGAATCTATTAGTTGAACGCCCTATAACAACCCAAAAAACTAGTAGGTGGAACTAGAGCCATACGAGTGTGTGGTAGAGTTGGATGTGGGGTTTAGAAGTGTAAAATGACTTCCCGAGTTTAGATTGAGGGGTTTAAGGGTTAAACAACAAGGTACGACTTCACAAGGACCAACCAAAGGGGTCCTTGAGGAGGAACCCAAAACAGTCCCCCAAATCTGCCCCAAGACTGCCCAAAGTGTGAGCTATGCATGGCACCTACGGGGAGTAGGTGCATCCACGCTCCGTAGATCTTGGGCATGAATCAATACCTCCAACTCAAGCTGCAAGCCATGACCTAAGGACATGCAGCACGACCAGTAGGCTGACCTATGGATCGTAGGTCCCATGCGTAGGTCATGCCTACACTTGTTGTCTAAAACTCAGCCAATCAAGCGTGCATTAGGTAATTCATTTTTAATTGTTTTAAGTAGGGGTTGTTTAATATAGTATTTATACACATATATAGAGTATTTTAAGTCATAAAACACCCTATTAACTCATTATATCTCAAGACTCCAAATTATAACCACCCCTTCTCTCCAAAAAAATCTTCTCTCTAGAAACCTCCATTGAAGAACAAAGAAAGGGATAAAGTTAGAGCTTGAATAAGAGATCTTTTCATTCGAATTTGATTAGATTCTACACCTAAGGTATGGTAGTATTCATCCTTGATTAAGTTTCATTCAAAGAGAACTTTCAAAAGATGATTTGAAGCTTCCAAAATCCCCAAAATACCTAGGGTTTCAATCTATGTCATGGGTCTTCTTCCAAAATGTTTTCAATTGTTTAATTATGGTTTATTATGATAAATTAAGATTGGATTGATGTGGTATTATTTTTTTATGATGAAAATTCCCCTTGGACCCATGATTTCCCCCAGTTTACTAAATTGATTTCATGATGTGGGAATTGTTGAATATTGGCCCAATTATGTGATTAATGGTTGTTCTTGGTGTTGTTACATGATTCTAGCATAATCAAACATGTATCCATGATTAACCTAAGGGTCTATGGGGAAATTGATATAATCAAGTGTCATGTCATGAAAGAGGCAATTTGAGGGGTAGATGTGACCTTCCAAGAATGATGAACTTCTTTTTGAATTGCGTTAGACTAGATGACCTAGATATGAATTGCTTAAGGGTAAATCTTCAAGACATCATTTGATTTGGTTAGGGCTTATATGTGGGATCATGGTTGTGTAGTATTGAGATTGAGTTTATATGTCTCCCATATGACTATAATTGATCAAGAATGAGGCATGTGGTTAGTTTACCTTGAGAACTAGGTATACATGATGAACATATGAGGCATTGCTTATGAGTAAGTTTTGTAACATGAAGATGACTCCTAGGGCTTTAAAAGGTAAAAGCTAAAATGAATAAGCTAAGGATGTCAAGGCTTTAAGAAAAAAGCTATTATGTAGTTGAGTTGTTTATTGCATTGTTGTGAATAGACTTCACCCACATGACCTATAATATTATCACATGAGTTCATGCATGAATTAAATGATCTACTTGAGTCATGATTCTATTCATGTCTAATATAGTGAATACTAGATGTGTTGACATAACATGATCTATGACCCTTGAATGGAAGATATGAAGAGTATGTATGATTATGATATTATGTGCATGTTTATGAATGCTTTGAGAGTAAAGTGTCTATGATGATAATGTTGTTGTTGTGTCATTGAAAGGACAATCACACACACATGCACGAACATGACTAAGATATGACTAAGATTTTAATTGTATTAATAAATCTTGATATTCCCCTTATATAATGTGCTAATACTACATGTTTGGGTGGAGTTGATTCATAGCCCTTGAAGGGTAAATTATAATGGTTTGTACATGTGACAAGAATTGTGTATGAACTCATGATTCACTTAGAAAGTGAAGATCCTATGACAATTGTGTAACTGTGGTAGTTGTTGAAAGGCCACTCTCCCCTTATCCTTACACATGACTACGCATGAAATGTCTAGGACTATGATGATATTGTTGTGTTGATTGAAAGGCTATTCTCACTAACACTGTTAACTTGATATGAAATGTTTACTCACATATTAATGATTCTAAGGTTGAAAGGCTATTCTCACCTAATGAATCTATGAGCTATATCATGATGTTGTATTGGATTGAGTGTTAAGTCACCCTTCCATAAATATGAACTTTAGTAAAGACTTAACATGGACTTAAAAGGAATTATGCTTAGCACCGACTGGATATGAAAATGAGATGTAAGCTTTTATGCCAGTTAGTCCGACTTCCCAATGGGTTCTTTATACGCCAGTCAATCCGGCTTCCCAAAACATATTATCTCATGAGATGGAAACCTTCTATGTTAGTCAGTCCGGGTATCTAGTCGCAATTTCCTTATCCCATAACTATGTGCCCATATAGGTTCTTAGCTAGTGGATCCACCTAAAAGCTAAACATGTTAGTTCTACCTTAGTCAAGTAGGACACATCTTTTCGGTGTCTGGCATGACACTGGATTCCATGTAGCTCACATGGTCTATGTCAGTTATGGCTATTTCCCTCCATCAATAAGAACATGAACCATGACATGATCAAGAACAAGAATATGAACTATGAACAAGAACATGGGTTATTAACTATGGTTCCTCAAGAGGTTCTACTTTGAATTGGGGTATGGGACCTCATTCATGCATTGCACAAGTAAGCTTTGAGAGTGGGCACGGTAGGTTTCCCTTATGACATGATGTTTATGAGTTAATGCATTCTTTATTATGAATTATGAACATGAACATGGACTATAGTTGTGACTTGTTAATGAGCTTTATTTAGTGTGAGTGGGGTATGAGACTTCACTTATACATTGCACAAGTAGACTTAAAAGGGAGTTGTGGTGTGGTTTCCTTATGTTATGAAGATATATGAATTTATGTATGCATAATATGGATTGTTGGTATGAGTGACTTTACTTATTACAAGATATTAACATGAATGTCTCTTTGTCTATGAGTGTTGTCTATAGATAAGGTCAAGGTATGTTATGCATGATCATGGTGGCCTAGAAGTGATACTTAGTGTAGATAGGATTATGGGATCCTATCTATACATTGCACAAGTATAACTTAGGGTTGCTTATGTGATAGTTCTATTATGATGATATGATCTTGGTATGTAATTATGTATGTGAACTATGTCTTATGAAGATTGGAGTATGCATTATGTTTTTGTTGGAGAGTCCACCAACACCTGCATCAAGATCCAACATTTTTTGCCTTAGTACTAACTAAATCATCAAGAATGTCAAATTTATAAAAAGAAACCCCAAATGAGAAATCCATCAAAACATCTAAAGAACAACTACATTAAAGCTTGCATTTTTTAAAGGGGTTAGAAGGAAAGATGATGTTCAAAAGTGGCATATAGCATGGTTTCAAATAAAATGTCCCTTTTATGCATGTTTAAGGATTTCTTATGCATGGCTTCCATACTTCGTACATTTTGTTCTAATCTATATTTCTACATTTTCTATAAGTGTAGGGTTTGGAGATATCAAATTCTACCCTCGTTGCTAGGACCTTAGTAGATCAAGAAGAAGAAGATTGGTGAGTCCTAATAGTATTCTAGGGATTGACCATATGTCTTTTATGTCTTTGTTTTATGTTTTAGACTTATGCAAGGGCTATGTCCCTAAGATTGTATTCAAGAGTTGTAATCCAAGTATTATAGATGGTTTGAGACTAGTGTTATAGACTCTCTCATTTTATAAAAGACTTTGATTGTAAAGAAAAGTTTTAAATTTTCCACATTTTTCCCTATGTTCTTATGTCATGGTATGCTATGAGGCTTGTATGAGACTTTTCGGAGTCTTGTACGTCATGTCACGTCTAAGGGGTATCTTTGGGTCGTGACAAACATGGTATTAGAGCATAAGGTTTTAGGATGTCTCAAACCACGTTTAGTAGAGTGTTGTTCATAAATGTGAAGTGAGCAACATTTATGAATAGGAGGTTATCGGATGTTAGGAAAACTTCACTTTTTCATTCTCTAAGTCGTGCCCTAGAGTTTAGCTTTATTAGGTCTTTCTCCTAATGTGTGCCCTATGATTTTCAGGATATGACACTTCAAGGGCTTACGTTGAAAGGAATGAGGAAGACAATGAGGACCAAGAGGTTCCTCCCGAAGCTCCAATTGTCCCTATAGGGGAGTATGTGTCTAATGAGAGGATTAGGTATTGTTCTCTACTGTTGACTCAAGTCGGGATATAGATTCTAGATTTCTATCGGTCAAAGATAGAAGAAGATCCTCTAGAGTTTATAGATGAGGTCTCTAGGGTGTTGAACTTTACGGGAGTAAATATGATAGAGAAGGTGGATTTCCTCTTACCAATTGAAGGATGTTGCTCTAATGTGGTTAAATCAATGGAAAGTAGCGAGGCCGGTAGAAGCGCGACCCATTGAATGGGAAAGATTTAAGAATGGGTTCCTTGATAGGTTTTGCCCTTTAGAGATGAGAGAGGCTAAGATACTTGATTTTATTAACCTTCTTCAAGGTAGAATGAGTGTTAAGGAGTATGCTCGGGTGTTCACTAGGTTGTCGAGATATGCTCCATCCATAGTGACCGACCCTAGGATGAAGATGAGTAAGTTTGTGTTAGGTGTATCCGACTTGATAGCAAGAGAATGTAGTATGGTTACTCTTGAGAATGTTATGAATATTGATCGTCTTGTGATTCATGCTCAAAGGTTTGAAAGGGAGAAACTTGAGGAGAGGTCTAGAGGAACAAAGAAGTATAGATTTGATAATGATAACTCACCTCAAGAAAGATCTTATAGTCGAAGCTCTTCCAAGATTCCCCCTAAGTTTAACCGAAAGAGGGTTTCTACCCCAAAATCTCAAAGAGTGAGTGGTAGTGGATCTTATGTGATTAAGACTACTTGTGCTAGGTGTGGAAAGAAACATGATGGTAAGTGTCTAGCCGGCACGAAGGGTTGTTATGGTTGTGGTGGAAGTGACCACAAAATAAGAAATTGCCAGGTACTTACCACAAGGGGAACAAACAGGAAGAAAATTAGGTCTGATGCTCTTCAAGCTAGAGGTGAACAAGAGCATCCTCCTAATGTTGCTCTCGGTATGTGTTTCATGCTTACTCTTTTTCCAGTAATACTTGTCTTTTATGACTTGATAAACTGGACATGATGAGCTTTTATGTTGTCCTAAGTATACATGGGTTTTATTGTGGTTATATGTGTTTGTTGGTAGAACACAACTTCGCCATAATAAGTTTTATGATGTGTTGGAGGATTTGATGAATAGTGGTGTTTAAGAGATGCCTAGAGATGTTGAGTGAATAGACTCTTTTAAAAGAGGATAAAAGTGTAAATTCTCCATGGTTTAGAATCACCTTATATGATGAAGGTGAAAAAGTTGAGTTATGACTTGATCCGACCTTAGAATTAGAAGAAATGTGCTTCAATGGCAAGGTCGTTGAGTGTTCTAGATGTTCATGTTTTGGATTGGCTCAAAATTCTCACCTTATGAGGTGTAGTGAGTTTGAGAAGTTTAGTCCTGGTTTGGTAGGCTCTTATGATACCTTGAGTGGTGTTGGTAAGGTTGCTTGTGAGCTAGAGTTGCTTAATGAGAATCTCTATAATTTAGAAGTACCAATTGGGATCTTAGACCGGCAAGTTAAGATATAAAAGAGTAAGAAAGTGCTTCCATGAGAATGTGAGGAGAGGTATTTTAGTATTGTGGATGCTATTTGGGAGGCCAAGGGCCAATGAGATGTCCCAATATCCTTGTGTTCCCTTATATTCCTTCTCTAGCTCAAAATGATAAGGTCTCCTTAACTCGTTTCATGATTGAGGAGTCTCAGATGTTATATGTGTCCCATGATTCCCTTGTCCCATAGAATTACTCTTGTTAACCTTGGTAGGGTTTTGATGCATGGTCATTAGACCTCTATTGGTTTTAGAACCCGATAAGGTTATAATGAGTCTTGGTGATGCTATGGGTTTGTTTGAAAGAAGTAGTATTTGAGGTTTTAGTAAAACGGGCTTACTCCCAAGGGGGAGATCATGTGCTTAGATAGAAGAATTGATTGAGATTCTCGATATCCTCATCCATTTCTTATATTCCTATACTAGCTTGAGACCAAGAGTTCCTTGTTGGGTTTGTTATATGTTTTGGAGTCATGTGTGTTTTAGAAAATTTTCCATGACCTCCTTATGTTATGCATGTTCTTGAGAAAATTCTTGTTTTATATTAAAAAAAATGAGTTTTCCTAATTTACATGTTCCTCATATTGTTGTGCATTTTGGTATGATGATGGAATATTTGACCTCATGAGATGATTTCATGAAAGTGCTTTGTTATGCTCTTGATGAAATTGAATATTGGCTCCATAATGTTGTGTTGAGCTTTCTTTTAGTTGGAAAATGTAATTCCTCCTATGATTATGTGATTGAAGATGTTTAAATGAGTTGGTATAGGCTCACTCCCAAAGGGGAGATGGTGTGCCTAGTTAGCATTGTTGTTATGTGCTTATGTGTTGCCATGACTTCCTTATATGATGTATGTTCATGAAAATGTGTGTTTTGAAAGAAAATGAGTTAAGTGAATTGTTTTCCTCATGTTGTAATGCTTTGAGTGAGAAGAATATATGAGCATGCTTTAGTTAGGAGTTGAGAAATTCCTCCTTGAATAAAAATGCTTTTGAGAAGTGATTGCATATGCGCTCCATGAGAGTATGTTGAGCATATTATGACTAGGAGATGGTAATTCCCCCTTGAACATGACTAGTTATGAGAATCTCATGCATAAATGGGTTGTTAGATGTAACTCATACTTCTTTGTGTTGCATTGAGTATATTGAGATGGAGTGATGTTTCCTCCTTGTTTATGTGCATTTTGATGTTTCATGCATTATGGGCTGCTAGTCTTGAGTCTTTAGTTCCATAAAAGTGTTTAAAGTGTCATTCGAGGAAGAATGTTCCTAAGGGGGAGATAATGTAACAACCCAAAAAACTAGTAGGTGAAACTAGAGCCTTACGAGTGTGTTGTTGAGTTGGATGTGGGGTTTAGAAGTGTAAAATGACTTCCCAAATTTAGGTTGAGAGGTTTAGGGGTTAAACATCAAGGTACGACTCCCCAAGGACCAACCAAAGGGGTCTTTGAGGACGACCCCAAAACAATCCCGCAAATTTGCCCCAAGACTGCCCAAAGTGTGAGCTACGGATGGCACCTACGGGGTGTAGGTCCATCCATGGTCCGTAGCTCTTGGGCGTTAGTCAAGAACTCCAACTCAAGCTGCAGGCTATGACCTACAGCATGGCCAGTAGGCTGACCTATGGACCATAGGTCCCAGGTGTAGGTCATGCCTACACTTGTTGTCCAAGACTCGACCAATCAAGGGGGCATTTAGGTAATTCGTTTTTAATTAGTTTTAAGTAGGGGTTGTTTAATATAGTATTTATAGATATATATATATATATATATATAATATTTTAAGTCATACAACACCCTATTAACTCATTATATCTCAAGACCCCAAATTATAACCACCCCTCCTCTCCAAAAAAGTCTTCTCTCTAGAAACCTCCATTGAAGAACAAAGAAAGGGATCAAGATAGAGCTTGAACTAGGGAGATTTTCATTCGAATTTGGTTAGATTGTACAGATAAGGTATGGTAGTATTCATCCTTGATTAAGTTTCATTCAAAGAGCCCTTTCAAAAGATGATTTCAAGTTTCCAAAATCCCCAAAAAACCTAGGGTTTCAATCTATATCATGGGTCTTCTTCCAAAACGTTTTCAATTGTTTAAATATGGTTTATTATAGTTTATTATGATGAATTAAGATTGGATTGATGGGGCATTGTTGTTTTTTTATGAAAATTCCTCTTGGACTAATGATTTCCCCCCACTATACTAAATTGATTTCATGATGTGGGAATTGTTGAATATATTATATACTGTCATGTCATGAAAGAGGAAAATTGAGGGTTAGATGTGACCTTCCAAGAATGATGAACTTCTTTAGGAATTGTCTTAGACTAGATGACCTAAATATGAATTGCTTAAGGGTAAATCTTCAAGACATGAATTGATTTGATTAGGGCTTATATGAAGGATCATGGTTGTGTAGTATTGAGATTGAGTTTATATGTCTCCCATATGACTATAATTGATCAATAATGAGGCATGTGGTTAGGCTACCTTGAGAACTAGGTATACATGATGAACATGTGAGGCATTGCTTGAGAGTAAGGCTTGTAGAATGAAGATGACTCCTAGGGCTTTAAAGGGTAAAAGCTAAAATGAATAAGCTAAGGATGCCAAGGCTTTAAGAAAGAAGCTATTATGTATGTTGAGTTGTATATGGCATTATTATGAATAAACTTCACCCACATGACCTATAATATGATCACATTAGTTTTTGCATGAAGTAAATGATCTACTTGTGTCATGATTCTATCCATCTCTAATATAGTGAATGCTATATGTATTGACTTAACATGATATATGACCCTTCAATGCAACATATGAAGAGTATGTATGATTATGACATGTGCATATTTATGAATACTTTGAGAGTAAAGTGTCTATGATGATAATGTTGTTGTTGTGTCATTGGAAGGACAATAACACACACACACCCATGCATGAACATGACTAAGATATGACTAAGATGTTAATTATATTATTGAATCTTGATATTCCCCTTATCTAATGTGCTAATAATAGATGTTTGGGTAGAGTTGATTCATAGCCCTTGAAGGGAAAATTATGAAGGTTTGTACATGTTCACAAGAATTGTGTATGAACTCATGATTCACTTAGAAAGTGAATATCCTATGACTATTGTGTAATTGTCGTAGTTGTTGAAAGGTCATTCTCCCCTTACCTTTACACATGACTATGCATGAAATGTCTAGGATGATGATAATGGTGTTGTGTCGATTGACAGGCTATTTTGTCATTAACACTATGAACGTGATGTGAAAGGTTTACTCACATATTAATGATTCTAAGGTTGAAAGGCTATTCTCACCTACTGAATCTATGAGCTATATCATGATGTTGTATTGAATTGAGTGTTAAGTCACCCTTTCATAAACATGAACTTAAAGGGAATTATGCTTAGCACCGAGTGGATATGAAAATAATGGAAGCTTTTATGCCAGTTAGTACGGCTTCCCAATGGGTTCCTTATATGCCAGTCAGTTCGGGTTCCCAAAACATGTTATCTCATAAGATGGAAACCTTCTATGTCAATCTGTGCGAGTTTCTAGTAGCAATCTCCTTATCCCATATCTATGTGCCCACATAGGTTCTTAGCTAGTGGATCCACCTAAAATCTGAACATGTTAGTTCTACCTTAGGCAAGTAGGACACCTCTTTTCAGTGTAGTGCATGACACCGGATTCCATGTAGCTCGTATAGTCTATATCGGTTTAGGCTATTTCCCTACATGAACAAGAAGATGAACCATGACATGATCAAGAACAAGAATATGAACTATAAACAAGAACATGGGTTATTTACTCTGGTTTCTCAAAAGGTTATACTTAGTGTGAATGGGGGTATAGGACTTCATTCATGCATTGCACAAGTAGGCTTTGAGAGAGGGCATGGTAGGTTTCCCCTATCACATGATGTTTATGAGTTAATGCATGCTTTATTATGAATTATGAACATTAACATGAATATGAACATGGACTATACTTATGACTTCTTAATGAGCTTTACTTAGTGTGAGTGGGGGTATGGGACTTCATTTATACATTGTACAAGTAGACTTATAAGGGGGTTGTGGTGTGGTTTCGTTATGCTATGAAGATATATGAACTTATGTATGCATAATATGGATTGTTCCTATGAGTGACTTTACTTATTACAAGATATTAACATGAATGTCTCATTGTCTATGAGTGTTGTCTATAGATAAGGTCAAGGTATGTTATGCATGATCATGGTGGCCTAGAAGTGATACTTAGTGTAGATAGGATTATGGGATCCTATCTATACATTGCACAAGTATAACTTAGGGTTGCTTATGTGATAGTTCTATTATGATGATATGATCTTGGTATGTAATTATGTATGTGAACTATGTCTTATGAATATTGGAGTATGCATTATGTTTTTGTTGGAGACTGTGCTTGTGATTATGATGATATCCTTTATGCTATGATGAATTGTGCATGATTTGTCTTATAAGCTACATTCTCCAACTATTTCAAAGATGATGTTCAAAAGTGGCATATAGCATAGTTTCGAATAAAATATCCCTTTTATGCATGCTTAAGGATTTCTTATGCATGGCTTCCATACTTAGGCACTGCTGAACTGTTTTTCCACTCTAAGACTGGCTCATTTGGAAACTAAAGCTTGACCAATCAAGTTCTACAATCAACTGAGGCATAACAAGCATGAAGCCAGTCCATACCAAGTATGACATCAAAATCTACCATGTCTAACTCAACTAAATCAACCATGGTACTATTGTGATTGACGAAAATGGTCAACCCCGATAGACTCTCTTTGCTAGAATAGACTCCCCAACAGGTGTAGAAACACTGAAGGGCTCACTAAGTTACTCAGGAAGAAAATTAAAATTTATCGCAACATACGGAGTTACAAAGGATAAACTCGCTACTGGATCTAGAAAAGCATAAACATTAAAGTTAACGACTTGGATCTTACCAGTGGCAACATCTGGCGAGTCCTCTTGCTCTTGGTGACTAGTGACAATATATAGGCGGTTTGCTCCATTACTAGTACCAGAAGTATCCCCTCTAGGTATAGCTTTGTCTGGTGGAGCAACTGAAGAAGACTGGGATCTATTGCTCCCATTACCACTACCCTACTTGTTCTTTGGACACTCTTGCAAGAATGACCGTTCTGACCACACTTAAAGCAATATGTGGAGCCATCACGATATGTTCCTAAGTTGTTCCTTCAATACTTAGCACATGCAGGAGGCGTGCTACCCTTTGAGCCATACTACCCTGAGAATAGGCAGGTTTGGCTCTAAAATTCTGACTATTGTACTCACTTTTGTTCTTTGGTGCAGGTGCACTAGCAGATGATGGAGTAGGTCCCTTTTGTTTTTGTTGGAAGAATGACTGGTTGTCATTACTTTTCTGCTACCCAGACTCATTCTCTGTCTTAGCTCTCTTATTCTTGAACTCTTCTCTATCCCTCATCTTCTCTTCCTTAACCTGTTGCACATAGACCATCAACCTTGCTATATCCATGTCACATATTAGCATTGTAGCCTTCTTCTTTACACGAAAGACGAGACAACCCAACAACAAATAAACTCATTCTTCTCGTCATGTCAGCAACAATCTCTGGAGGATATCGGGAAAGTTGTGTGAATCTAAGACTATACTCATGAACGCTCAAGGAATCTTGCTTAAGTGTGAGGAACTCTCATACCTTAGCCTCTTTTAGTTCTCGGGGGAACAAACTCCCCAAGAAGGCCTCCTCAAAACAAGACCAACTCGCAGGTGATGCTCTTTCAACTCGATTCTTCTTCCATTGGTAGAACCATATCCTAGAAACACCCTTCTTCTGGTATGCAGCTAGATCCACCCTTTCAGCATCCGCAACATGCATGATTTTGAAAACTTTCTGAAGCTCTTCAACAAAATTCTTTGGATCCTCAATAAAACTAGAACTTGTGAAACTTGAAGGATTCATTTTTAAGAACTTGCGTGTTGTCCATCTTGGTTGGTCACATTTTTGCTCAACATTTGGATAGCCTCCCAGAACTCAGCAATGGTGACCTCTCCCTGGTGTTTCACTTCAGGTGCATTGGGTACCCCTTGCTCCTCAACATTACACCTAGCAGGACGACCTCTAACAGCTCTTCGTGGAGGCATTATTAACCGAAAAACACACGTAAGAACGAATTAGAAGAATTTTTTTAGAGATCAAACTCTAACGCACGAAATGAGTATGAAAGAAGTGAGATTATTACCTAAGTTTCGCGGCCTCCTAATTATAGATTTCATGCACTTCACACTGATAACTAAGACTATACAAACACAGCTTCATAGACTCCCTAGGATTCTTGAACTTTGTTCTCTGATACCAAGTGTGTCACGCTCCGATCCTACACCTTGGGCAGGACTGGCACTCGAGAACCATTGTTGGCCCCAAGCGAACCCTTCGCTTGGCTTACTTACTCAGCGGAAGAGTTAACTTATCAAAGTACCTCATATAAAACATAGAAAGTCATAAAGAAAACATTCAACTAGCCAATAAGGCAAACTTAAGTCTCAACATAAGATAATGAAAATGAAAAGACTAAAGAACTAACATCTGACTGTCTATGACGCCTTTAAAACAACTGAGATGGATGTCGAGACAAGACCCACGACATCCTAATGAACTAAAGCTACTAAAAGCAATAAAAACAGGGTCCTTCAAAAATCAAGGAGGCTCACCAACGGACTTTGAATGCTCAACTGTATCAACGAGGCACTGGATGTTGATCCTAGTTACCTATGTCTGCATCATAAGAAGATGCAGGTCAAATGGCATCAGTACATTGAATGTACGAGTATGCGAGGGGAATTCTAAAACAAGACATAAGCTTGAAAGGAATTGAAGAACTTACCTGGCTCAACTCAACTCAAACTTAACTAAACGCATTTCAATATAAAGAAATATAAAACAAGTGCAATATAAAGAAAAGCTTTTTAAACATGGGTGTCAACTATGTGTATTTGGAAATACAATAATACTCTTTGTGTATGCAAAGGTACAAATATAACTCTGAAATGTTTGTAAAAATACAATTAAACTTTGTATATAAGAATACAAACACTTTTGTGGGAGTTTCTCTAAGCTACAACCATCACGTAAGAGCTGTTGTGATGATACAACATTTTGCCTCACGCTGCCAGGGCCGTCCTATACCTTGTCGAGGGTATAGAACCTGACTACTAAGTGGATCTACTAGTCTATGCTAAAAAAACACTAAGGAATCATCTAAAAAGTGTGACCCTTTTCTACCCATGATGGCTACATGGTTTATGGGGCTGGGAGTTGTCTGAACTCTCCCCCATATCGGTGCTCAATACTACTCCCAAATATGATACTATCTCTTATGTTTTAAAAAACATATTTCTTTCTGTGATTTAAGATAATTGCTCAAAAACATAGCTCAAGGGCTATCTTGGAAATTAAAGTTTCTTCTCTTGCTTAATTGTGAAAGCGTTTACTCTTTTCTGAAAACTAGTTCAAAGGCTCTTTGAAAATCAAGGTTTCCTTTTCTTGTTTAACTATGAAAACATTTTAAACTCTTTGGGAATATATAGTCCTCATATACTTTGAAGAAATGAACTTCAATCGTTTCTCTTTACTGTTTGCTAAACTTGAACTTTAAGTCTTAAAACAAAGTTAAAACATTTGGAAAAGACTTTTGGAAAACTCTAGGAACTCTTCTTGACTTGTCTCTTACTTCTCTTAACTTTGATATTAACTTTCTTTGAATTGGATTATGGATTCAAGGTTCATGATCTCGTGTTTATTGATGATTTCATGATATTTAGACGAACCTTAGAGTTTTGGAATTAACTAGAAAAAATAAGTATGTTGCTAACGAACTAGTACGAAAAGATGGGAGAGGAATGGGAAGAACTGGTGTCCCTAGCGCTCTGAGTGACGTGGGGCACCAGAGGGAAAACTTCATAAGCGAAGCTGGGGCGTTCTGGCTTGTGCGGTGCCCCAAGACCCAAACTTCAGAGACCCCTTCTTGGGGCTCTGAGAGCGGCGGCTCCCCGATCCTCTGCCCAGGTGCACTCCGACTTTTCTTGCTTATTTTTCAACTCTAAACCCCCTAAATAAACTTGTTTTCCCCCCCAAACATTTAGGAAAAACTAAATCATCAATATATGCAAGATCCAAGTCAAAATCACACCTAATTACACGACTCAATCTCAAGAAACTTCAACAACAAGAACCCACAAGATTTCAAACTAATTAACATCAAGAACTCATAGGATTTGCTTTCAAAACTATATAACTTCGCTGACTTGAATTATGATTAGAGTGTGGGTGAACTAACCCAACGCTATGTCATCTCACATACGTCGTAGGAATCACCCCTTGACAAAATCCACGATCCTAGCTTCGAGAATTTGATGATTCTTGCTTCTTCTCCTCTCTTCTCTTCTTCTTTTCTCTTCTCTAAAACCCTAACTCAATATTATAAAAGCATAAATTGAATCCTATCAGTTTAGACCCCAATTAATTACCCAAAAACGAAATTAAGTCATGGGGTATGGAAAAGACCATAATGCCCTTTTAAAATCCGGATTAGACTTTCCTTATTTGAACAGCCCAACTTCAAATGGGCATTTCTCACTCATATGAACTCAGAATTGAGTAAACTCGGTGGCGCTGGAAAGATTATCCCAAGATATTTCCTATAATATATGGAAGCACACCTAGACCACCCTGAGCTAGGAGTTATGGTCGTTTGAAGTTGACCAAAATCTCAAACTTAACATAACAAATTTTCCAGGTTTTCATTCTTTCCAAAAACAACTTCTTTCTAATTCTAGATCTTTCTAGTCTTTTCAAATAGCAAAGTTTTACATTCTAGAACCATTCTAAACCACGTGCTCTGATTACCAAGTTTCTCACGGCCTAGGGGTACCCCCTAGATGTAACATGACATACAAGACCCTGAGAGGCCTCATATAAGCCACTTTGGTTTCACAACATAAAAGGTTTATAACAAAAGGCGAAAGTCTATTACACTTTGCCTCAAACCATCTACAACAGGAATATCTTGGGACACAAACTATACAATAATGTTCGTAAAAAAAAATGAAAGAACATAAGAGAAATGGTGGCTATATCCTCAAATGCGATGAGGACTCACCAATCATCAACCCTTGCTCTACTAAGATCCTAGATACAGGGATGAGAGTCGATATCGCCGTACCCTACATTTTGATAAGAAATGTAAGCAAGAGTATGTGTTAGTACAAACATGTACTAAATATGATAGTTAGCATAAACATCAATATAAACATAAGAATTAGAAAATAAAAGTCATAAAGCATAATGAATGCACATCATAGTTCATATCAACATAGGAGAAATACTTATTTTAGTAACCTCAAATCAACCTTACTCATCATGGAAGGCAACTCAAGCAACAATCAAAGCTTATCATTCATCATAACATAGTCTAGCTTATGTTTTATAAACATGGGGAATCGTCTCTTGCCTTACTATAAAGGAACATGGGTAGTCGCCTCTAGTCCTTCTTAACATATGGATCATGGGTACTCGCCTCTAGTCCAACATCATGTGACATGGGTATTTGCCTCTTGTCATTCTATAGGGATCATGGGTACTCGTCTCTAGTCCAATTCATATCTTAAAAACATGGGGATTCGCCTCTTGTTCCACTTTTAGGAATAAGGGTAATCACCTCTTGATTTTATTCTATGGAATATGGGTAATCGTCTCATATCCATCTCATTTAGAGGTCATGGGTAATCACCTCTAGCCTCATCAATTTCTTAGTCTTTAGCATTAGATTCATTTTAGGTGAGCCACCCTTTCAGCCTAGAATCATTCAATGTGAGAAAGCCCTTCACATTTATAATCATAAACAATTCATGTGAGAACTATCTCTTCCACAACAATCACATCAATAATCAACAATTGACAGCATAAGCTTTACTCTCAAAGCACTATATCTCATAGTCATTTTATATGCTCAATCTCAAGAAATTCAATATCATAATCAACTCATAAGCTTCAACCTCAAAGAAATCCTAATCATGATTTATCATATAAGCTTCAATTCTAATGTATCTCATCAATCTTATATTGAATACATCTAAACCCATAAATTCTCCTTTCATGGCATAAAACTTATCTACATTAACTTCATCATTCTAGACATGGGTTAGGCATAGGTATATATAAATTCATCCTAAAAAATATAATCCTATCAATTCAATCATAAACAATCATAATATACTCAATTGGATCAACATTCATTTATACCCATAACACTGGAAGAAAACCCTAACTCAAATTGAAGAATTTCATCTCTTCAATTGGGGAATCTTAGGGACTCCATGGAAGAAAGGATTAATGGATTAAAATTCATCATACCTTGATATCAAATCCCACAAATGCTTGAGGAATGTAGACTTGACCTTGATCCAAGCTTAGACTCTTTCTTCTTCTTCAAGTTCTAGAGAGAGAAATATTTGAGAGGAAGACTTGGTTTCTTTTGTGAATTTGGAAGAATGAAGTGAATAGGTTAATTTTGGGGTTGAAAATACTTACATAGGGGCCTTAGTGAAAGGAAAAATGACGTAGTATAGGAACTAATTAATTAGGAAAAGATCCAACTGCCCTCAACAATAACTGCCAGTTGACCACCAGCGGACCCCAGTCAAGAGACCGTGGTCTGACCCACAGCCCGTCCTGGTAGACCGTCATTCATGGTAAAAAATAGTAATTTTGAGGCCTCGAACCATGGACCCCGACCACGGATCATGGTCTGGCCTACAGTTTGTGAGATAGGCTATAGTCCTGAGATCCTAGACCATCTAAGGCATGATCATCCATGGACCACACCTACAGTCTGTGGTCCCATCCATAGGCTGTGGGTGGCCCTCGTGGCTGGCACCTGCATTTTCCCTAAAATTGATTCTTTTCCCTTTTTTGGACACGGGGTGTTACATTTGAAATGGGTGAAGTCGCCTTGATAGGTCCCAAATCGGTACATGAGGCTATGGAGAAAGTTTTACTTATTAGATAAAGGTTGAAAATGGTTCAAAGTCGACAAAAGTCATATGCTGACGTTAGAATAAGAGATCTTGAGTTTGAAGTTAATGATTGGGTCTATTTGAAAATTTCACCCATGAAGGGTGTTATAAGGTTTGGTAAGAAAGGGAAGCTTAGTCCCCAATATGTAGGCTCATATCATATTTTGAGGCGTATTGATAAGGTTGCTTATGAACTAGAATTGCCTAATGAGTTGGCATCGGTTCATCAAGTTTTGGATGTCTCTATGTTGAAGAAATATGTTCGGTTGAGATTTTAGACCGACAAGTCAAGAAGTTGAGAAAAAAAATGTTGCTTCCGTGAAAGTGTTGTGGGGGAATCAGTTAGTTGAGGGTGCTACTTGGGAGGCTGAGGCCGATATGATGTTCTGATATCCTCATCTCTTTATTTCTACCCCTACTCTATCTTGAGGTATTGAGTTCCTCATATGAGGTTTACTCTTTTGGTGTCATATGTCTTAGATATTCCCATGATTTGCTCATTTATGCATGTTCATAAAAAAACTTAAGTTTTGAGAAAATGAGTCAACTTGATTGATTTCTACATGTTTATCTGCATTTAAGTATGAGATGCATATAGACTTCATGATATGATGTTTTGAACATGCTTTAGCTTGGATTTGATGTTTCCTCCTCGGATATGTGCATTTATGTGATTGCATGTATATTGGACTATTAGATTAAGATTCCTACCCTCCATCTGATGTCTTGAATCTCATTCCAGGATGAATGTTCCTAAGGGGGAGATAATTTAACACCTCAGATTCAGAGAAGGGAAAAATATTCATTTCACTGCAATTCAATAAAGTAACTCGAGAACGTCGAACAACTCGGCGATCTGTCGAGTAGAACTTCTTGCCTTTCTGGCTTGATTTCTGCAACTAATGTTCTGGAACTTTAGGTGAGCCAAATCAAGCTCGCCGTTCCATTCAGTGAGTCGCCAAAATGCATTCCCAATCGCCTAGTTGGCTTAGTCCATGAGCCGACTCACTAGAACTTTTGGCGAGCTAAACGCTCACTCGGCGAGTCGCCGAGTGGTTTTATGCGAGCTCCAAGGTTTCTTATTTTATGTTTTTAAGGTAAGTCTTTTCAAATTATTTTAATTCAATACCATGTCATTTTACCCTTCACCTAAAGACCTATATAAGTGTTTTGCCCCAAATTTCCCCAATTTAAATTATTCTCTCAAATTCCTAACAGAAGAACAAGTCTCCCTCTCAAATATTTCTCTCTCAAGGAGTTGAAGAAGAAAGTCAGGGTTTTCAAGACAAGTTTCCAATTCCATAATTGAAGTCAAGATTTTGGCATTGAGGTATGATAGTTTTCATCCACAGATTCCTTCCATTCACGGAGTTCCCAAATTCTCCTATATTTCAATGTTAGAATTCCCCAATTGATTTAGGGGTTTCTTCTATGTTATGAGTTCTCCTAACTTTTGATCTAATTGTTTGATTTATGATTTATTATTTATGATGTATGAATTGGGTTAATCTCATGATTTGATGATGATTTCCCATGAACCCATGTAATCCCCATGTTTTCCAAGTTATGATCAGATAATGTGGGTTTTGGATTATGAAAGAAGATTATATGAAATCAACCATGAATTGATAGAATTACATGAATTTATGATGAATTTCTATGAACCCACGCTCTCTAATTGAATGACAAGAGGCGATTACCCATGTCACATGATGTAAGGAGAAGAGGTTATTACCCATGTTTTAAGAGCTAAGATGAATATGAATAAGATTTATTCCGTGGAAGTTAAGCTTAGAACAGAGTGGACAATAGACGACTACCCATGTCCCATAACTATGTACCAACATAGTATTTGTCTAGATAGATATTAGCTAGTGGATCCACAATAGCTAGAAATTCATGGTCCTTACCGTGGCAAGTAGGACAACCCCTTTTCTGTTTGGGCAGACACTGGATTCCATGATGATAGCTCTCATGGTCTTATATGTCGGTTAAAGCTACTTCCCACAAACAAGTTATAATGAACTAAGGTTACTTCAAGGAATTATCTCACGCATGTTTTAAGATAATGATTATGTGCATTGACCATGTTTTATGACTCGTATTCTCTAACTCTTATCTCATGTTTGGGCTTGGTCATTGTATCTTATGAAGGTATCTCTCATTAAACATGTTTTCATATGTTTTATGTATGTCTATTATACTTGGTAAATACTTTGTACTAACGCATATTCTTGCCTACATTTCCCCAAATGTAGGGTCCGACAGTCAGGGTTCTCAATTTTGTGGCTAGAGGTTGACTTGAGAGATTTTCGAGCTTTAGTGAGTCTTCATGCTTTGAGAACAAATTCTCATTATTTTCAGTTTTCTTACTTACTTTGAGTTTTGGACATGATGTATGGGTTAGGCCCAATTTCATTCTTATGTATTGGATGGCTAATGAGACAAGTGTTTAGACTTCAGCTTTACTTTTATAAAACTTTTAGAAATTGAAATGTTCTTCTTTATCTCTTTGTTTAATTTATTATGTTATGAATGCTAAGTGAATTGTATGAGGCCTCTCGGGGTCCTATACGCCATGTTACGCCTAGGGGGTACCTTGGGTCGTGACAAGTTTATGGTGTGATGATTCAATCTTTTCATTTTAAGGACTTTATTTATAAATTCATTTCATTTAATGAGAAAACACTTTTTTTAAAAACCCCTAAACTTGGAAGGATAACTTACTTTAGAACGTTAACTTTACATATGATTATTTGCCCCCTAATCTCATTTGAAATGAATTTAATATCACCTTAAGATTATAATACCAATCTCACAATAGCAAGTGCATGGCACACGCACCATGTCATCGACACATCAACACCACATCGCTACCACGTCAGTGCCACCTTGAAACTTATTTAAATTTTCATACTTTAGTTATTCTTTTATTTATTTTTATTTATTAACAATTTTAGAAAGAAAACAAATAAGAAAAAATGAGGATTAATGTAACATTAAAAAAAGTCAAGTTCATCACCATTAATACAAACACTGCCATAAATAGTGTTTTTGAAGCAACAATTTTCAACACCAACAATCTTCTCTTTTAAATTTTCAAAATTAGTGACATCAATTTAGATTTAGATATTTAAAAAAGGAAGACCCTCTTCTTAAAATTGAAAATTGATATGAATGAAAGATCAAAAGTAAAGGAAAAAATGTTGGAGGTTCAATGACGAAGGATAAACAGATGAGAAAGATGGTGGTTGAAGGCGAGGATTTTTAGAGTAGGAGAAAGAAGGTGGGGGTGTAGAATTCGAAGAAGGAGAAATGGGATGGGGAGTTTTGAAGAAGGACACAGAGAGGGGGGGTTTTCGAATAAGAGAATGGGGTGGTGTAATGGTGACCGAAGGTGGTGGGTTGTGGTGAAGAAGAAAGGGTGGGGTTGCTAGTAGCTAAGGGTTGTGTGGTGGGGTGTGAGGAAGATGAAGCATGAAAAATGATGGTTGAAAATAAAAAAAGGGGACCCACTTATATTTTTCCTCTTTAATTTTTGCCAAACGCACTATTATTTATTTCCCTTGCCAGGTCAGTGTTTTGGGTTCATTTAAATTCACTTGATATGAGATTAGGGGGGGGGGGGGGTAACGAATTACCCGTAAAGTTAAAATGCTAAAGTAAGTTGTCCTCCCAAGTTCCGGGGGAGGGTGGGGGGGATTTAAATCCTCTCATTTTATTTTGCATATATCTCAAATCTCATGTTATATTATTTGGTTTGTTTTGGTTCCACAAACGAACATTTAGGCGTGGCAAGTCAATTCAATTTCCGCATAAGTTCTTCGACCAACATCGCATTGTAAAAAAAAAGAGAATATTTCTCACTTCAGTTTAAGATTGCTTTTTATTTAGTTTCAATATTCTATGTAATTTGAATAAAATATTACACATATATTGTTTCAACTACAACATGTTTATCAATTTCGATATGTAAACAAGTTTAAAGAGAGGGCAAATTGAAGTCTTATACATTCCAAAATAGAAAATAAAAAGTCTATTAAAGAGAAGAGATATGGAATCTAACTGTAAATATCTTGTGTAAAAAATAATTTATCACCTTAATCACAATTTAACGTCTTATTTCAATTTTATAGTGAAACTGATTACTTAAAATGGATTCCATTAATTTTATGAGAATTTTTGAATTAACTGATAAAGCATTAGAAACTGTAGACACTTCTTGCATTAGGTAATGAATCTAATTATTCAAATACAAATTTAATTAACTTTTTGAGAACTATTTAAATTCATTTTCACATGTCATGAAATTATAGACACTTATTGAACTAGCACAAGAATTTAATAATACCGAATCATATATGCTTTTCCTATAATTTAATCACCAAAATAAAATAAAGTAAGTAAATAAATTTTAAAAGACTAATCTAGTATACTATAATTGTGAAGAAGTGGCTAAAAAATATATCAAATACAATTTATGTGGGAAATCAATAACCTTAAAAATATCATACCAAATAGAATAGTTGTGTATTATGCTCAAAATTAAAACACATGATAAACTACAAAATATTGAAATAAGGCATATATGCCAAAAGTAAAAAAAAGATAAATTTAAAAAAGTTTCTCAATAGATGTTAAAATATCACTATCACAATACCTATAAGAGGAAATCTTTTGCAATAATTGATTAAAACCTCTAGTCTATTTATGTTAGTGTACTTTAAAAGACTTTCTTGTCTTAATTTGATGACTAATAAATTGAATCGCCAAAATTAAACAAATATAGGAATAACTCAGCAACTAAGAGTGTACATATGTAAAATGTGAGACATTGAGTAATTCACTTCTTCGTTTTAATTTTAATTTTTCAAGAAAACATTTAAGAAGCTAATAGGAGACAGTTTAACTAATATAGGTGAACATTCAAGAGTAGCCACATAAAGGCAATTGAGACGGTACCAATTTGCTTCTCCGTTTTATTCAATTCACGATTAAGACAGTACTGATTTACTTCTGTCACGACCTGAGCCTACACCCTGGACGTGGGCGGCACTCAAGAACCATAGATGGTTCTCAAGTGAACCCTCATCCAAGCCGACTACAAGCGGAAGACTAACTCGAGCATACATAAACATCAAACTAAAAGAAATGCTAGATCAAGAGTGCATTAAATCTCATAACTCTCTGAATATACTGAGTATTAAACATAAGTTTTAAATAAAACCTCTAAAAACTAAAAGACTCTCCAGAATTATCTATCTATGAAGCCTCTACTATATATAGACGAGTATCGGGACAAGACTGGTGATTCTTCAAAAGAACTACTACTCACAACTCATAAAACTAGAGTACTCCAAATCTAAGGACGTCTCACTCATAAGCAGACGAGCGGATGAAATGATCTCAACAGACTCTTGTTGAGGATCCTAAGAACCTATATCCACACCATTAAAAGATGTAGGTTGTATGACATTAGTACATTGAATGTACGAGTATGTAATATAGCTGAATCACAAATAACTGAAAGAAAGGACTGCAATAGATAACAATGTACTCAAGCTGAATGTAAAGAAACAAATGAGTTAAATCATTTAAAGCTTTACAAAATATTTTCTCATCTCTAAGCTCAACATAATAAGTGATATATAAAAATACACTTTAACTCTACTAGAAGATTCTATAACCGACAACCATCACTATAACCTACATGATGATACAACGTCTCTCCCACGCTGCCAGAATTGTCCTATACCTTACCGGGATATAGGACACCTCAACTAAGTGGATCCACTAAGCTCTGCCCGAAGGCACTTATGATTCATCTAAAAAGTATGATCTTATACCCATGTTGGCATACATTGTTTATGAGGAATGTGAGTTGTCTGAACTCATTCCCATAACGGTGCTCAATACTACTCCTAATAATATATACTCATACTAAATGTTTAAAAACGTAACTCTTCCTCTGTTTTAAGATAATTGCTCAAACTACCTTCTTAAAAGAGGTAACTACTTTTGAAATATATTTTGAAGCCATAACTCATTTAGAAATCAAAGTTTCTCTTATATCAATATAAAAATGGATACATTTGGGAATACTTAGTCCCCTTATACTCTTACTCAATTCATACTTGAAAACTTTTTCTCAAAAATATATCAAAATCATATTGTAATATGATCATTGATGACTCGGGAAGTCATAATGCATAAACATTGATGGTATATCTAGATACCATACTGCTTAAACATTGATGGCGTACTCGATTGTCATACTAATCATGTTTTAGAAACTCTTTTCTCAAAACTCATATTTACTTTCTTAGAAAATCAGTTTAAGACAAAAATGTTTGCTTTAAAAAGCTTCTCAAGATTTATAACTCAAAATAGGATTCATGTTGAATTATAGACATGAACAAATAAACTCAATGGTATCCATAACAATATGGAAACTCAATACTCAGAACTCAAGGACTCAAGAACTCAAGAACTCTGAACTCTGAACTCAACAATACTTCTCATCTCAAAAATACTCAATTCATAGGGTTCATGTTGAAATATAACATGAATGAATCTACTCAAGAATCTTAATGCATAACATATAGCAATTCAATAATTAGAAATAGAATCTTAAAATGAATCAAGAAATCAAGAACTCAAAATCAACTAATCTAAATAATACTCAAATCTAGGGATAGAGTCTTAAATTGCTCTTTTAATGATTTTAAAGTATATGTAGGGCGTGAGAACGAACTAGTCCAACACTATGATAAACTTACATACCTGGAAGAACAAGGTTATTGAAGAATCTATAAGAATCTTTAAGAATAACTTGATTATAAGCCTTGAAACCCTAGATCGAAACATAATAATCAATAAAACCAACCCTAGCTCGAAAGAGAACAATCAAGAAAATCTTTCTTGAGATTCTTGAATTAGTTTCTTGAAATTTCTATGGCCAACAATTAAAATTTTCATTACTGATTCAGAATTGTATGGAGGAATTTGAGTTGGAAAAAAAATGATATTCTTGGAGAAGCACTTACCTTGAAGAAGAATCTTGAAAAAGATTGAGAAATCTTGAATGAAAGTCTTCTACTTTAATTTTTCCTTAGGATTTTGCCTTAGGGTTTGAGAGACAAGAGAATGGGGGATTAAGAGATGAAAATGTAATTGTTTTAACCCTTTAATTAGAGTTGATTCATACTAAGAGTTTGGAACTCTCTATAGCACATAAGTTGCGAAAAATATGAGTTTGAACATAGGCACACTCTATCTTAAGCTATTTGACATAAAGCAAGGTTATCTGAGTGCGAAGTAAGAATAGGAATACTATTCCTTGAGTGATATGACTAATAGCTTTTAAGCATGGCAAGGATTCTCAACTATGCTCTCCTTTCTGATAACTACCCTTCATTAGCTGCATCTCAAAGCTCCCACTAGAGTACATAAAAGGGCATAAAATACCCCTCAACTATGTGAATTGGTAAAAAAATACCTTTCTTCTATCCTTGGGGCCTAAAATTCCCTCGACATCAACCTTTTGGCTCTATTTTACCCTCATCTTTACGGACAAAATCATACCTCAATTAATAAATTCATTAATAAAATGTCACTATTCTATTGGATACCTAACAATTAATTAAAATATCAAATACCAGCCCGCTCCACCAAAAAACCCCACCCATAAAATTTTCCAAATCTTTTAATCCAACCCATCATCCTGAAACTTTATAACTTTAACTAAAACATACGCTCAAACTGAATAAATAGTACATAGTATTCAAGATTTAATAGTGGAAATAAGATTCATTTTCTTTGAAATTTTGTGTTAATAGAGTAGTGGATTATTTGTATCCTAACCCCCAAACTTTGTCAGCTAGATAAATTTTTACTGCTAACTTAATGGATTGTAATTTCTTGATAACTGACAAGTGAGTTTATTTTAGTTGCGTCGTCTCATCACATGTTGTAATGTTGTTTCACTTATATCTCTCTCAACTTCAGAGAAACAAAAATGTTTTTGTCCAACATAACAGAGAAAGGTCTTCAACGGAGTTGTGAAATGTTCACCGACTGCAACTATTTGCAGATTCATTATGCGAGTCCGCAAATATACTTGGAAGGACAGAAATATGTGTAATATACTTATTATTTATTCTGATATTCTTGATTTTCCTGATTGAGTGCATCTTTTAGTTAGGTTATAAGGTTTTGGGATGATGGATAGGGTTAAAAGATTTGGGGATTTTTATGGGTGGAGCGAGTGGGTATTTTGATTTTTAATTATTTTAATTAATTATTAGGGTAGCTAATAGGATAATGACACGTCATTAATAAATTTATTAATTGAGGTTATGATTTAGTCCGTTAAATATGAGGGCAAAATAGAGCCCAAAGGTTGACGTCGAGGGCAATTTTAGGTCCCAAAGGTAGAAGAAGGGTAATTTTGTACTAATTCGCATAGTTGAAGGGAATTTTAGGCCCTTTTCCGACTAGAGTATATGCCTACTCTTACAAATGTATAAGTCAAATCTCTTGCTAAGCCTAATCTCTAATTCACAAAGTGCTAAACATGAGATTGTTATACTTATCTAAACCACAAGATTTAGGCTTTATGCCTCTAAAGGTAATCTCATCCCATGAATACTACTCCTTACCACTATATTCAACCAAACTTCAAGTCCTAGTCAAGAACCACCTAATTCATTATGCATTCACCCACATTCTACCATAACCACATTCTAACCTAGTACTATAACCACTCCATGGACTCTTACTAACCAATCATTATAAGAATTCCTCATTCTCTCTCGTTACTTCTACCAATAGAACTTTAATGCATCATTACCAAGAACTGACTTATTACTCATCGTAAAACCTTATCTCATGTTTCCTCCACATTTATAACCTTAGATGGAATAAGCACACCATCACTATCACAATAAGAAATAACAATCCTCTTCTCTGTCATTGCACAACTACTATCAACAACACCACTCTCAAAACTAAAAAAGATAATTGAAAGAGATTTAGGGTGAAATATCATAAGCACGATTCATTCGAGAGTTATGATATAAGAATATGCGTGACATAACATTATTTTGCTAACCACTAAGATCAAATCATTAGTTTGTGAGACTGGGTGTACTATGAGACATGAGTGCTTATCTGAATAGCTTCATATCATAAGGCTTATATCCATAACATTATGGATAAGATTGAGATCCATGGGCTAAAATCTTTGCCCTTCATTCTGGAAACTGAGCATCAATGTAAATGTCTCTAAAGTGTATGAGCATAGGACATAAACACAATTCTGATATTAGAAAACATCAACATAATGTTGTAACGGCTCACTTTGAGGGATACACTAGAGAATGAATGGATTGATATATCACTAAAACTCATTTTGAACACATCGCTATCTGATTCTACACACTTGACTCGGCTTCTCATCTTATCATCTCCCCTTAGGTCTGAAGTTGATACTCTAAAGTTATGGATTTATTCCATCATCTCTAAACTAGTCTAATTTCTCTTTACTCTAATACTCAGGAAAGTTTTATCTCATGGCTATTGAACTCTCCATATGCATGTACTAAGATTCCTTCTAGGACCTCTTTCTAAGATACTTCTCTTAAACTCTTATCATTGGTTCATAAGGCCATTTCATCTAGCTCTTAAGGAAAAAAACTAATTCTTACATCAGCCTATTCCACATTGACAGCTCAAATATACTATCTAGACACACATGTAAAATCATTGACTTAATTGGAACCTCGTCTAATTAAATACAATCTCGGGTACACCTCTTAATGCACTTGTTACTCCTATGACTTTGTCTCACCCCTAACTAGAAAGGGCAGACATCAAGGATATACACAAGCACCTGCTAAATATCTTACTAATCTCATGCCAAAGCTGAAGATTCATAAGCAACGGAACCTATATGAAGACACATACTAAAACATAGATAAAAAGGGTATGTTGGGCTACTTTACAATGGAAACAAGACTAAGTCTACGAAGCCTCTAAAGAGTATGCCTCTGAGAATCTAATAACTAGTCGGGACAGGACTCCGACATACCCATTCTGATATATGTACATACGTAGCAAAATATAGGCTCTAAATATCTGATAGCTCCAGGTAGAGGTGGAGCTTACCAACTGCTAAACTGGAAGTCTTTAGTCTACTGAAAATGCTTGTTGTCCTGAGAACCTGAGCCTGTAGTGATACAAATGAAATGCCAAAATAATAGGGACGTCAGTACATACAAAACCTGTACTGGTATGTAAAGCAAATTCAATAACAAGTAGACATCAAATATCATGATAGGCAAATTTGATCATCTGTATGCAGGAGACATAATCCGTAACTAGAATTGTGACCAACCTCAAGGGTCCTCATCGAATGTTTCATGGCTTAGTCATTTATATATATATAATCCCTATAATTTTCCTAAGTGATATATTTACTTCATTATATCAGTTATTTGCTCTTTGTAAAGCTAACTGTTTGGGAATCACATAATAGCCTATTGACGGCGATTAGTGAACCCTGTATGGCATCTGTAGCCCACTGTCACGACCACGCGTGAAATCTCATAGTTTGGTAACGAGGTCTATCAAGGTACACCCCCAGGGCTCCTGTATGGTCTGCCCGCAGGCCTGTATCAGTCAGGTGAATCCACGATGGGTAATTCTAGCTGACTATATCTAAATTCTGTGTACAGAGTAGTGTCACACGTAGTAGCCCTAAATATACCCACCCTATGGTGCAAAGTAGTCTATAATCTCAACTGCTTGCATTTATTTATAATAATTAATTCATTAATCACATAGCTTGTGATACAATTCATAATTACATTCTTTATCTTGAGAATCATATATCTTGTGACCTATGCACTTACAAACAGTCTGTAGCTGGTTCAACCAATGGAAGGAAGTAAGGTCGGAAGATCCGGGTCCTCTAGATTGGGAAAAGTTCAAGTCTGATTTCCTTGACTGGTTTTTCCTCTTGAGATGAGGGAGGCAAAGGTGCTTGAGTTTATCAACCTATGACAAGGGAACATGAATGTGAAAGAAAATGATTTGAGATTCACACAGTTGTCAAGATATTCTCCCTCTATAATTGTCGACTCTAGGGAAAATATGACCATGTTTGTTTTGGGAGTGTCCAAATTGGGGATGAAAGAATGTCATACCGCCATGCTTATTAATGACATGGATATTTCTCATCTCATGGTTAATGCCCAACATATTGAGGAGGAGAAACTTAAGGAGAGGTCTAGAGAGACAAAAAGGGTTAAAACCGGTGATGGTAATTTCTCTCATGCAAGGTCTGATGGTCATGGTTGTTCTAGATTTTGACAAAGGTTTTTCGGTCAAAGTTCCTCAAATTGTCCTACTAGGTTGAACAAAGATAGGGTATCTAACCTTAAACCTCAAATAGGAAATGGTAGTGGGTCCTTATTGCCTACTTGTGAAAAGTGTGGAAGAAAGCATGAAGGTAAATGTCTAGCAGGTTCCAATGTTTGTTTTGGTTGTGGTAAGATGGAACACAAGATCAGAGATTTTCCTTCAGTTGCTAAGAATGAAGGAGATAATTGTCGTAGGTATCGACCCTATCCTTCATCCGATCCAAGTGGTTGGGGTTCATATGCTCCCAAGCAAAATAGATTTTATGCACTTCAGACTTGTGGTGAATAAAAAGGTTCTCCCAATGTGGTTACCAATATGTTGAAAGTCTTCCAACTTGATATTTATGCTTTACTTGATCCCGGTACTACCTTGTCTTTTATGATGCCATATGTGGCTATGAGTTTTATGGTTCTTCCGGATGTGTTGTTAGATCATTTTTATGTCTCTACTCATGTTGATGATTCTATTGTGGCTAAGAGGGTCTATAGAAAGTATCCCATCTCCTTATCCCATAGAGTACTCCTGTTGACTTGGAAGAGTTTGATATGCTAGATTATGATGTTATATTTGGTATGGATTGGCTGGACTCATGTTATTCCTCTATTGATTGTAGAACTCGTGTAGTCAAGTTTCAGTTCCCGAACAAGCCTGTCCTAGAGTAGAAGGGGGCAAATTTTATGCCTAAGGGTCAGTTTGTTTCCTATCTTAAAGCTAGGAAGATGATTTCTAAGGGTTGCATGTACCATCTATTTAGGGTGAAGGATATGGATTCTGAAACCCTACTCTTGAGTCGATCCCATTGTTAATGAGTTTCCAAAAGTGTTCCTAGATAATCTACCTGGTATTCCTCCAGAAAAGGAAATAGACTTCAGTATTGACCTTCTCCCAGATTCACAGCCTATCTCTATTTCTTCTTACCGTATGGCTCCGGTAGAACTAGAGGAGTTGAAAGAACAATCAAAAGATTTGTTGGATAAGGATTTCTTCTGATGGAGTATCTCTCCATGGGGTGCTCCAGTTTTGTTTGTTAGGAAGAATGATGGTTCATTTCATATGTGTATTGACTACCGGAAATTGAATAAGGTGACCATAAAGAATAAGTATCCTCTTCCAAGGATAGATGCTTTATTTGACCAACTCCTAGTAGCATGTTACTTTTCTAAGATTGACCTTTGGTCGGGCAATCACTAATTGAGGGTGAAGGAGGATGATATTTTGAAGACGACTTTTAGAACCCGATATGGTCATTATGAGTTTTTGGTCCGATGGCATTTATGGACTTGATGAATAGGGTATTTATACAATACCTTGATATGTTCGTAATTGTATTCATTGATGATATATTGATTTATTCGATAAGTAAGAATGATCACATCAATCATATGAGGATTGTGTTGCAAATTCTCAAAGACCAACAACTCTTTGCAAAGTTAAGCAAATTTGAGTTTTGGCTAACGTCCGTAGATTTTCTTTGCCATATTGTTTCAAGTAAGGGTATTGAGGTAGATCCTAAGAAGACTGATGCAGTCAAAAGTTGGCATAGACCGTTATCCCCTTCGGATATTAGAAGTTTCTTGGGTTTGGCAGGTTATTACAAAAGGTTTGTTGAGGGCTTTTCTTTGATTGCTTCTCCATTGACAGCGTTGACTCAAAAAAAGTCCAAGTTCATATGGTCTGAAGCATGTAAGAAGAGTTTTCAGGAATTGAAGGATAGACTTACTTCCGCTCCGGTGCTGACTTTACTGGAAAAGACAGATGGTTTTGATGTTTATTGTGATGCCTGGAGAATTGGCTTAGGATGTGTACTTATGCAAAATGAGAAGGTTATTGCCTATGCTTCAAGGCAACTTAATATCCATTAGAAGAAGTATCCTACCCTTGATCTTCAATTAGCGGCGGTGGTT
Organism: Solanum gracilifrons; assembly: GCA_029582605.1. Lineage (NCBI taxonomy): Eukaryota > Viridiplantae > Streptophyta > Magnoliopsida > Solanales > Solanaceae > Solanum > Solanum gracilifrons. The sequence goes on from JAJOOH010071898.1 coordinate 46,218, forward strand.
TTTGCCCTAAAAATTTGGAGGCACTATTTGCATGGTGTTCATGTAGACATTTTCACCTACCATAAGAGCTTACAATGTGTTTAATTAGAAAGATCTTAATCTTCGTCAAAGAAGATTATTTGAGTTACTTAAGGATTATGATACGAGTGTTCTCTATCACCCTGGTAAAGTGAATGTAGTGGCGGATGCTCTTTGCCGATTATCAATGGGTAGTGTTGCCCATACTGAGAATGGTAAGAGATAATTGGTACGAGACGTATATAGATTTTCCCGATTAGGTGTTCGGCTAATAGACTCCAACAAGGGTGGTGTTGTGGTTCAAAATGGCTCTGAATCATCTTTTATGAAACATGTGAAAGCCAAGAAAGGTCTTGATCTGACCTTAGTAGAATCAAAGGAAGTGGTGCTTAGAAAGTTCATTGAGGCTTTCTCCAATGGGGAAATGGTGTGCTTCGTTACCAGGGTTGTTTCTGTGTCCCCAATGTTGATGACTTGAGGGAACAGATTTTATTAGAAGCCCATAGTTCACGATATTCCATTCACCCGGGAGCCACCAAGATGTATGGTGATTTGCGGGAGGTCTATTGGTGGAATGGGATGAAGATGGATATTCAGAATTTGTGGCTAAGTGTCTTAATTGCCAATAAGTGAAAGTTGAACATCAGAAACCGGGAGGTCTGTCCCAAGACATTAGTATTCCTACTTGGAAGTGGGAAGATTTGAATATGGACTTCATAGTTGGGTTGCCTCGTACCCGGTGCAAACATGATTCGATTTGGGTTATAATAGACCGAATGACAAAATCGGCTCATTTCATTCCCGTTAAGGTTTCTTATTCGGCGGAAGATTATGCTAAGTTGTATTTGAGGGAAATTTTAAGGTTACATGGAGTGCCCTTGTCCATTATTTCCAATCGAGGTACCCAATTCACTTCACAGTTTTGGAAATCTTTCCAAAAGGGTCTTGGTACTTGTGTTGAGCTTAGCACGACTTTTCATCCACAAATGATGGGAAAGCGGAGCGTACTATTTTAACTTTGGAAGATTTGTTGAGAGCTTGTGTGATTGATTGTAAGGGTAATTGGGATGACCATTTGCCGTTGATTGAGTTTGCTTATAACAATAGTTACCACTTGAGTATTTGGTATGGCTCCATTAGAGGCTCTCTATGGTAGGAGGTGCAAATCTCCTATGGGCTGGTTTGAGGTGGGTGAAGTTGCATTGATAGGACCCGAGTTAGCTCATGAGGCTATGGATAAAGGCCGATTTATTAGACAGAGGTTGAGAATAACACAAAGTAGACAAAAGTCCTATGATGATATTAGAAGAAGGTCTTGAGTTTGATGTTAATGATTGGGTCTACTTGAAAATCTCACCCATGAAGGGTGTAATGATATTCGGAAAGAAAGGAAAGTTTAGTCCCCGTTAAGCGTGTTGGTAAGGTTTCTTATGAGCTTGAGTTGCCTAATGATTTGGCATCGGTGCATCTTGTTTTCGATGTCTCTATGTTAAAGAAATGTGTTGGAGATCCGGCATCCATAGTTCCCTTAGAAGGTTTGGGAGTCGATGAGAATCTTTCTTATGAAGAAGTTCCGATTGAGATTTTAGACCGGCAAGTTAAGAAGTTAAGTAATAAAGAAATCGCTTCTGTGAAAGTGTTGTGGAGGAATCAATTAGTTGAGGGTGCTACTTGGGAGGCTGAGGCCGATATGATGTCCCGATATCCTCATCTCTATCCTTCTACCCCTACTCTAGCTTGAGGTAATGAGCTCCTCATGATTTACTCTTTGTTTAGTGTCATGTGCCTTAAATGTTTCCATGATTTCCTTACTATGCATGATTCATGAAAATTTTAAGCTTTAAGAAAATGAGTCAATTTGATTGATTTCTACATGTTTATGTTCATTAGAAAATGAGTTGCTGATAACGCTCAACTACACTTCATCAAATTCTAAGTGTAGGCGATCACAATATAGTATAAACCCAATGAAAAGTTGGGATCGATCCCACAAGGAGTCATCTGGTAGAGAATTCAATTACGAAGTGAAAGAAGTATTCTAATCGGTTGTAGGAATAGAATTTATCAAAATAATTAAACTAAGTTACAGGGGTTGACAACTAGTGTCAAATGGGGGGATTAGGTTTGTCAATTAACAACTATGAAAATAGGGGAGTATTCAAGTAGAGAAAGATCCTTGAGGATGTTATCGATTAATTGCCAATTTCTTTATACGGGTGATTACTAATTATTGAAAACCATTTAATCTTAGTGGGTAGGCTAGACTTTAGATGTAATAGTCATATCTCAATCAACTATTACGATTCAAGTGAGTTCTCTCGACCCTCGATAAGCATAATAATTATGAACAGCCCAAAACCTCAATTAATCTACTCTCTCGAGCTAGATCGAAAGGATCAAATTAAGACTCCCATTCTCAGGCTAAATCCACAGCAACCCAATCACTACAATCATCAATTCATCACTTTAATTCCAAAACCTCTTTCTCAAGCAAGCATAGAATACCAGGCTAGAATTGTATATGTAACTACAATTCATGGATTAAAACTTGGTTATCTATCAAACCTACTTCAAAACAACAATTCAATCAGTAATTACTAGTACCAGTAAGCTAATTGAGACAATTAATTACATAATCACACCCCCAAGAATGGGGTTTTTAGCCATGCATTATCAAAAACAGGAAGATATTACGTTCTAGAATGAATAAATTCGTGATGGGTGTGTCCGACCTAGTGAGTGAAGAATGCCGGCCCGCAATGTTGATTAGTGACATGGACTTGTCCCGCTTGATGGTCTATGCCGAACAAATGGAGGAGGAGAAGTTGAGGAAGAGGAGGGGTCATGAGGCCAAGAGGGACCATTTTGAGGGCAAGTTCCAAAGTCGAAGGGGAGGCCGGTTTCATCAAGGCCAAGGGTCTTCTCATGCGCCCCATAGGGGGTTTGCCAACGACATTCCAAGGGCCCAAGGTGTTGGTGGTATGGGTCCTATTGATGTATGTGCGAAGTGTGGTAAGGGCCATGGTGGCCCGTGCTTAAGAAATACCGGTGCTTGCTACAATTGTGGGGAAATGGGGCACAAGGCAATGGATTGCCCTCGAAATCGCAACAAGGGTAAGGAGGTCCGTTCACAAGGTGCCAATGCGATTCCTTTGGGGAGAGGGGGCCGACAAGATGGTGCCCCAAGGCACAATCGATTTTATGCTTTGCATGGGAGGCAAGGGGTCGATGAAGTCCCTGACGTCGTTATCGGTATATTGAAAATCTTTGACTTTGAGGTATATGCATTAATTGATTCGGGTGCCTCTCTTTCTTTTGTCACCCCCTTTGTTGCCAAAAAGTTTCATGTTGAGCCCGACTTGTTGCGTGAGTCATGTAGGTGTCTACTCCTATTGGTGCATCTATTGTTGCTAGGAAGGTCTATAGAAATTGTCCTATTTGCATCTTGCATAAAATATTGCCTTGTGATGTTGTTGAGTTGAACATGGTCGATTTTGATGTTGTTCTTGGGATGGATTGGTTGCATGCATACTATGGTTCCATTGATTGTAGAACCCGTAGGGTCAAGTTCCAATTCCCAAGTGAACCCATTCTTGAGTGGGAAAGCCAAAATGTGGTAGTCAAGGGTAGGTTCATCTATTGCATTAAAGCCCGTAAGTTGATCTCTAAGGGGTGTCTCTATCACCTTGTGAGGATTAGGGATGTGGAGTCCAAAACCCTTCTTATAGAGTCGGTTCCGGTAGTAAATGAATTCCTTGATGTCTTTCCTAATGACCTTCCCAGTGTTCCTCCCGAAAGGGAAATAGATTTTGGCATAGACCTCCTCCCCGATACTCAGCCCATTTCTATTCCCCCTTACCGTATGGCCCCGGCGGAGTTA
>JAJOOH010071899.1:0-80181 GCA_029582605.1 Solanum gracilifrons
GAAAACATTTATAAACTCTTTGGGAATACTTAGTCCCCATATACTTTTGAAGAAAAGGACTTCAAACATTACTCTTTACTCTTTACTGAACTCAAAACATAAGTCTTAAAACAAAGGTAAAACAGTTGTAAAAGACTTCTTAAAATGTGGTTCATGTCGAATGATGGACATGAACGACTCAATGCAAGGTTTGCAATAACCATAGATAGAACTCAAATACTTGAAACTCAAGAACTTCAATAATATTACTCATTTCAAGAATGCTCAACTCAGAGTTTATGAGGAATTATGAGCATGAACTACTCAACTCAAGGACTCAAAGATACTTCTCATCTCAAGATTGTTTCACTTATAATGTTCATGCGAAATTATGGGCATGAACAATTCGACTCAAGGGTCAAAAATATCAATAAGAAACTCATGTATATGGCTCTTCTCATTCTCATACTTACTTACTCAAAACTTAACTCAAATTGATGATGGATCTCAAAGGATTTACAATTGAACTCAAAAGCTTCCTTGAACTCTACTCTTAACTCTCTCTTGAATTTGAATTATGAATTCAAGAATTATGATTCAAGATATGAAGGATCTTAATAACAATATAGCTATTCGATAATTAGGAATAGAACTTTTAAAAGAAACATGAATTCAAGAACTCAAAATCAACTTATCTCAATAATACTCAAATCTAGGGAAAGTTTTCAAGATTACTCTTTTACTGATCTGAAAGTAGATGTAGGGCATGAGGACGAACTAGTCCAACACTATAATAACCTTACATACCTAGAAGAGCAAGATTCTTGAAGAGTCTTGAAGAATATTTAAGAATCTTGAAGAGGAACTTGATTAGAAGCCTTGAAATCCTAACTTGAAGGTAAACAATCAAGAAGACCTTTCTTGAGATTCTCGAGTTAGTTTCTTAAAATCTCTATAGCCAAACATTATGATTCTCATGAGTGAAGATTAAAGTCTGATTGTTTTGAGCTTTTTATTAGTCAAGAAATTCGTTGATGGTTTTCTTGAAGGTAAAAAGACAAAAACCGATTATTTTTAATATTTTCCCGTCGGCTAATTCGTAACAGAACTGTATAGGTTACTAAAATAGTCATAACTTTTTACTCAATTATTGGATTGACATGAAACTAGTGGGGTTGGAAAGTAGATTCAATTACCTTTAATTGGATAGGTTATGGCTCACGTAACTATTAATATTCTAAGAGATATGGTCGTTTAAAGTTGACCTAAGCAGAATCTTACTTCAAAACTTAATGAAATTTCAAGAACACGTATCAAGAACTCATCAAGAACTCTAATCTTTAAATTTCAAGAACGAAATTACGCTGAATAAATCATGATTGGCGTGCGGGTGAAATAACCCAACACTATTGAAGCTTACATACCTCTTAGGGATCAAACCCATGGTGACAATCCGCAACAACTCTCAAGAACGTCGACGAACGCCTTCATCTTTTCCTCTTTTCTCCTCTTCTCTCTTCTTCTTTTCTCTTCTTGAACTCTCAACTAAACCCTAGGCGTAAACTATGATTATAAAACTGAACCTAATCAGATTAGACCCCTAAAATATTACTAAAAACGAATTAAATCTGTTTTGGTAAGGAAAAGACCAAAATACCCCTCTAAAATCCGGTTTTGACTTTCCTTAACTGGACAGCCTAACTTAAAAAGGCCATATCTCACTCATCCGAACTCGAAACTTAGCAAACTCAGCGGCATTGGAAAGATAATTCAAAGGTCTTTCCTAAGGGGTCTGGTAGCACACCTAAATCACCCTGATCTAGGAGTTATGGTTGTTTGAAGTCGACCCAAAACTCATACTTAAGCATAACTTGCAAAATTTTGGATTTTGCTATTTCCAATTTAGTTCCTTTTTGAACTCAAGGTGCTACGTCTAGTGAACTTATCATTTAAGAAATTTTAATTCCTCGGTAAAATCCTACTCACAACGAAGGATGGTTCAAGTCTTAAAAGGTAAATTATGGACTTATGCATTTTATTATGAAATCTATGCAAATGTTTGAAGGGTGCTTTGAGGGTAAAGTGTCAATGATAATGATCATGATGTGCTATTGAAAGGTTTTCTCTTGTACATATAAGACTAATATATGAAAGGGTTTCTCACATAGAAATGATTCTTAGGTGGAAAGGCTTTTTCACCTATAATCAAAGAGTAAGAGTTATCCTAATGAACTAGCTTAGATTGGTTGTCCAAGGGAACCTTCCATGAGTTAAGGATAATTCCCCACAAGTAATAATGAACTAAGGTTACTCAAGGAGTATTCCATATGAATTGAAAGGCTTTAAAGATGAAGTTAGCTTGCATATTGATTTATGACTTATGTTTTGTAACTCTTGCATATTACCTGTTAGCTTGGTCAGTTGCATGTAATGAAATGAAATGTCCCTTTATGCATGTTTTATATGTTTTGTGCATGTCTATCATACTTGGTACATTGTTTTGTACTAACGCATAATCTTTCCTATATTTTTACCAAATATAGGGTCTGATATTCAGGGTGCTTAGTTTCGTGGTTAGTGGGTGATTTGATTGATTCCCGAGCTTTGGTGAGTCCTCATTCTTCGAGGATGGAGTTTATTGTTTTCTCTTTCTTTCATGTATTATCTCTTTTGGACATGATGTATGGGCTAAACTTTAGAAGTAACCTTAGTCCATTGATATGGAAATTTTACCATGTAACCGATATAGACCATGTGAGTTATAAAATGGAATCTGGTGTCTGTGTCACAACAAAAGAGATCTCCTTACTTGCCAAGGTAACAACTATGAGTCTTAGCTAAAGTCGATCACCTAGCTAATGTCTATATGAGATAATCATCTTATACTGTCACATAGTTTATGGGATATGGGTAATCTCTTCTAGTCCACTTGGTGCGAAGTAAAATCCAATTGAGTAGTAATTAATCTTAGTCATATTATCATCCATGGAAAGGCCCAATTAAGCAACCAATCAAAAGTAAAGTTCATTTAGAATAACTCCTTAACTTGATTCAACTTAGGGAAAAATAAATTCAACCATATGAAACTTTTATATGAGAAATCCTTTCATAATCATGTTCATAGTAGTGTGTGAGAAAACCATTAACAACAATGTTGATATTTTACACTCAAAGGATCCTCAAATCATGTACATCAACTTCATAACAACATGCATGTCTTCATCAATTTATCCTTCATAGTTCATAAACTTCATGATGTGTTCATAGTATGGAATTCATGGATCATGTATGGCTTCATATGAATTCAATTAAAAATCATTTAAATACTTTCAATTCATGCATTCGAAGATAATACAGAAGTAATTGAATAATAATTGAAAAGAATCCATGAAAATTGAATAAAACCATTACTTTTAGGAACCCTATGTAGGAAACCACTCCATAGGTAAATACTAAAATACCTTAGTGATCAATGCACAAAACTATGGTGAATTGAAAATCTTGAACATAAACCCTATCTTATTCTTCATTAGCTTTAGCGAGAATTTTGGGGCTGAACTTGTAGGGAAATTTAGGAATACGGTGAATGATTTAGAATGGGTAGTTTTAGGATTTAAATCACTTATATAGGTTTTGAAATATGGGTTAAAACAACATAGGTTAGGTGCCAAACAAATAGGGAAATAACAAAATGACACCTAACTTAAAAGCTGATGGGTGACCGATAAGGATCCCTAAGCAGGTCGTACTAGTCGCCATAGGTTGTTTAGTGTTCCTTCTAGGTGGCCCAATTCCTGGCAGCCCTTAATTGTTTTGCCACTTTAGCCTAAACTTATCGTGGTCCCTAAATGGATAGTTTAGGGTCTCATTAAGGGTATGTGGACTATTTTAGGCTTATATACCTGGCTTTTAACTCTCTTTTACATTTTCAAGGCCCGAGGTGTTACACCCAGGAGCCCTTTCATACTCTCATTGTAATTTTCATAGTTGTTCTATGGGGAGGCAACACCATCTTTAGTAGAGGGTGCTCCCCTTTATGCTGTTTCATTTGTTTTGATTGACATGTTGAATTGATGTTTTTGATTCTTTTGTTTATTGTGTGGATTGGTCATTTTTATTATGTTTTTGCTATTGCAGTAGTATCTTTTGTTAGTTTCTATTTTATAGTAACAAATTATGATGATAGTGTTTCATTAATGTAAGACTTAAAGAAGGGGAAGTATGAGTACCTATGGCTTGTGAATTTTGAATCCCTTTTAAAAGCTCAACGATAAGGCTTGAATTTACCAAATGATAGATTGGGTTACGTAACCCTTAAGGGAAAATCATCATTTTGCTGAGTGTTGATTAGCCTTTTGGTGCTTTGATGTGAGGTTGTGAGTTGTTTGACACTAATAGATTTCATCAAGCCTTGTGAATTCTAAAATGAGCACCCCTCCAATTTTCTGTAAAAATGGATGACTAGTTGACAATTATTGAACTCATTGTGTGACTCCAAATTATTGGGTGGTGAAGTGATCAATAATTCTTTTGTTCTTGACCAAAAAGTGAAATTGAGCTATCTTGAATAGCTTCATGCCATGTGTGGTGGGTCTTTGTTGAATAATGCTTTGTGTTGACTTGTGTCACCTAGAACTTGCCCGGTTAGTCTTGAAATATTGGTCTTGGTTGAGTTTGGTTGGAAAATTATCTTAGGTTTTCACTAATTTTCCTTGAAGTCCACTAAGTCTTAATGCCCTACTTTTGCACTAAAAATATCCTTAGTTGTCCCCTTTGAGCATTATACTTTTTATTGGTAACTACATTACAAACCTTGCCCTTTTTAAGAAAAAGCTACCTTCTTTTGAAAACTACCATCCTTGAACTTCAGAATTCTGAAAGTTGAGGCTAAAATCCTATGTTTGGGGTGCAATGAGAAACTCATAATTGTATGCTTATTACATGACGGCTTGATAAGAAAAACAAAGAGAGAGTTATGGAATTTAGGAAAAGTTTCAAAGAAAGAAAATGTTGTAAAAAAGAAAGAAAGTGATTGAATAATGAGAGTTGAATCCTCCAAAAGTAGAAAATGGTTTCATGTGGGAAATCTAGAATAGGAATAAGAAAAGAAAAATAAGAAAATATTGTGAAATGTGCATTGAGTTGAAAAATGAAGCAAAAGTGGAAAAGTTGATGAATGATGAGTTGTTGTGCAAATTTTCAGGAGGGTATAGTCACTTTTACTGAAATGATTTCCTAACCTTCCTTAACCGTACATTACAAGCTGAAGAAAGTCCATTGAGATCTCCAACCGAATAAAATTCGGTCCGTATTGATTGAAAATATGGGCAAGCCTATGGTGTGACATTTGTATAGGGAGATGATTCGTTGTGAATATGAGTTTTTTCATCTTTGTCCCTAGTAAGTACTTGTGTCTACTTCTGTGGGGCATTTATTTTTCTTTTGCGGGCATTAAAAACTAGGATGGATTGGTAGGTTTGATATATTACAAAATTAACTCAAGGGAAGCTGTTAGGTTACAAGTAATTCTGAGTCACTTCTTGAGAATTCTTATTATCACTTCATTATTTTTGAAAATCATTGAGTTTTGATATTGTCTTTGAACTTGAGGGAGTTACTTGGATTGGAAATTCTTGTTTGCTTTCTAATTATTAGTACCAACTAAATCCATAACCATGACCTTTAGTTGAAATATGTGCTTCAATTGATCACCTATTTTGTTTAGCATTTGGTTTTGCTAGAGAACAAGAAAAGTTTTTAAGTTGGTTGTTTTAATAAGTGGTGGATTTGCACACATTTTAGGCTCGTTTCTTATGATTATGTGGCCCTCGAGTGGGGAAAGAGGCTAATTACCCATAGAATTATGTTAATTTCAGGTACTTGATGTAGGAGAGGAAAAATGAAGCATAAAAGTTGAAAAGGAACTCAAACTGGCATAAATTAACATCCAAATATCGCACGTGTGGAGAAGAGTTGGCCTTTGCAAACAATAAACTCGCAGTCAAATGTAGCTTAAGAGACCACAAGAGTTTTGCTTTTTAAAACTGGCCAAAATTGGTGGAGTTTTCTTATGCAATGGGAGTGTTGGTTCTGCGATGTCGGTTAAGAGAACTCCCGTCTTTTTTTGTGAAGCCCGCCTAGTTGGTCAAGTGAAAAATTGGCATTTCTATAGAATCAGATCCATATTCAGTAAAGGGGTACACAAAAAATTAGAGAGAGAAAAAATCATCTGAGCTAAAAGTAGATTTTATATTGTTCTTAATTTTAGGTTAAGACATTGAAGGTATGTTGTCATATATTTTAGTTGTGGATTTCAAGATTGTGTTCTATCTTAGTAAATTTCTTTTATCCTTCTTGATTTCTTTATTCCTAATTGTTAGAAATGTGGGTGTAATTGTGTGTATGAAATTTGGGCTTTTGTGCTAGAAATAGACAAAGTTATTTGGGTGTTTGATTTATTGCTCTATTGCTTTTGTAATTCCTTGTTTCCATGCTTCTTCATATGGGTTTAGTCTAGTTTTCATGTTTGAATTTATGATTCAATAGTGCAGGCTTAAATATAGCTTCTGATCATTGTGGGTTGCTTGGAAAAAACCAGTGAAGAGGAGAATTTGGTTGATAAATATTTTTGACTTTAAGTCCTAAATTTTAGACCAAATAGAGATAATTTAGGTCTACTTTGTTGAATGATAAACTTACTAGAAATAAAGGTTAAAATTAAGGTCTTGGATTGTTTTGTGCTAACGCGATTGAGACCGAAAAAGAGATATGGTGATATAAACCGTTGATATAAAAAATGGATTAGGGTTAGCCTACCTATTATTGAATGAACAAGGATTAAGTTGCGATGGACTATTATGTGTTGCTTAAATCTTGAATTTTCCCAATTCCCATACATCCCTTGCTTGAAATCGTCTTGGTCCCCGGTATAAATGTACTTAGAAAAATCGTCTTCTATTTAATAGTTTTGTACATTGCATATTTAGATTCAAACTAGAATCTAGTTATCCTTTGACTTTTCGATTGATGGCAAATTGTTCTCACTAGGATTCGACCTCAACTCTTAGTTGAATATATTTATTTACAATGATCGCTCACTCTTTGGATTTGGTTTGAAGAGTGATTTGAGCGTTATCAGAGCTCTAGCTAATTCTTATTTATAAGCAACCTTGTTAATACGCCTGAAAAACGTATATGGGATCATATAACATAGGCTAAGATTCCCTTTCTTTCGAAATCTCAACACCCTTCATCGGTGAGTTTTAAAGTAAACCCAATCATCAATGAAAAATTCAAGCTCTCTTCTATTAACATTGTGTGACACCCCCATTCCATAAAAAGGAAAATCGAAGATTTCCAAATGTTGCAGGGTTCATGGACCTTGAAAGAAACCACGGTCCGTTGACTTGCCGGTGGCTCATGCCCTCCAAGAAGAGGTGGGCCACGGGACCCTTCACGGGTGGTGGACCACCCCACGAGCCATAGGGAGGCTCGTGGAATCGAGGCAGAATTCACCAGGCTCATACATCATACCACAGAGCCCTTCATGGGCCGTCGTCGTGATGAAAGGTTGTGGTGGCTTCTGTGAAGCCAAGGTAGTGGGCCCCTCGCCCATGTGAGGGATCATGGTAACCTTCACGGTCCGTGATCATTCACATGGTCCATTAAGTGGACTGTAGACGGAAGGGCCAAGAACCTGTAGCCAGTGGCCAACAGACCACGACCCATACGACGGACTGTTGTCCTTGTAACGGGCTATCGTTGCGTTCGTGGTCGGGCCCTATCAGATTTTAAGAGAGGTGATTTTGATCTTTTTTCCTATGCATTGGACACCTAAACTATGCCATTTAACCCCTAAACTATGTAGTTTTCGTTAGTTTAAGCCTAGTAACTTAGTCAGAACTTACCCTAAGTAAATCATTCACCAAAATCATTCTAACTTAGAACAAAAGAGGAAGAAAGAGGCGTCAGTTTTCCCAAGAACAACCAGCAGGTTTCTTTCAAGTTTAAGCCCAAAATTAAAGGATTTCTCTGTGGATTTCATCACCAGGTATGTGTGTAACAACCATACCGAAGTCATATAAGCCGATAACTCACGAGATTTTTATGCATATATATATTGTCCTCACATTAGAAAAAATATATATATCTAACTTCCGAGTACTCAAACTAGGTGGTTCATGCTTCACACCATCATTCAAAATTAGTGGTAAATTTAATATATTACAAAACTTGGGCTTACACACCCCAAAAGAACAAAACACATAGTCATACTTATATTACAACCCATGGTGACATGATCAAATTTGTCCTCAAAACTTCATGTAAATATACAACACATAGATCATGTACAAGTCCCAAGGTTTATGCAAAATATAGATGCTATATGCAATTGTGAGCTTCCATCGCCAATGGCCAGCTTCATGCCTCCTCTCTATCATTCCCTACGATAGAAACAACTATCACTAAGCATATAGCTTAGTGGTGCAAAACTAAAGTTTCGGAGCCATCCGATTCACAAAACAAACTTTCTCAAGTCATGAGAAACATAATTGAACATAATTAATAAATCAAGTAAATAATATATAAAGAGTATCAAGTTCGATATTTAAAGACCCAAATATCAAGAACGTTCATAGCATCATTTTACAAGAGATTTAACAACAAGGCTCGCCCAATATGTACATAGGTTCTTCATCAACTTGCGTGCTGCCCAATTTGTGTGCTGCCCAAAATGTATAAATATACACTTATATATATATATCCCTCATCTTCTTTTAAAGTTAAACATAATTCTAATTAGAATATTACCTAAACACCCCATCACGAATCCTTAAATTACGATAAGAATTTATGCTAAGCAAGCTGGCAATTATCACAACACTTCAAGTTTCAAAAACGAGACTAAAACATATTCTAGTAATTAAGCAACGGTAAATCGACATGCAACTCTTGGTTAGTATTTAGGGGTGTTACAATGTGGGACTTTACTAGTGGGTTCCTTTCACCTATCAGGTCCCTAGAATTTAGTTAGATTCTTGATTCCCTTTATTATGCTTACACATAGGGTTTCTAGAACTTAAGATTACTGCTACGATTTAGCTGTCAGAGTAATCCTAATCACAATATTACGTTTCCCTAACCATGTTGCTTAATTATTTCATGAAATTCAGAACCCTAGTAGTGTAGATTTGTTTAGTTCGTTAATTACACTTGCTAAGTCAGTTTATACAGATATACATGCATCAGTTTTCAAATGTTTCATTATTAGTTGTGTTGTATTGTACACATTCTAGTTGGGAGTAGGCTTAATACCGAGTTGGAGTAGGGTTAGTCACCCTCAGAGTCCCAGAACTACGTGTCCGTGTAGGTTAAGTCCCCTCTGTGGGTATCATATTTAGTGATCATGTAAGTAATGCCTTTATACCCCTGGAAAGGTATATCGGGTCTTCTCAATGGGGCGTATACATTGGACTCCACGTTTAGCTCACGTGGTTTTATATGGGTTTATAGTGGCTCCCAGTGTCAGATTCTAGTACATTGACCAGGTTACTAGTTATATTACAGTATTCAATTTCAATATGTGATGAACTTGGTCATTGCATTCAGTGTAGCTTATGTTCAGTATATTCTTCATGTTCATCTTATATCAGTGATCAGTATGCTTTATTCAGTTATGTATATGTTGTTCAACTTTATCCTATCCTGCATGCTTAGTACCTTTTAAGTATTGATGCATACTTTGTGCTACATCTTCTCGTAATGTAGGCTCAAGTCCTAAGCATTCAAATCACGTGTAGATCATTTCTCGATCCATATTAACCAACATCAATGGTGAGTCCTCATTATTCGAGGATGATTGACATGCTTTCTGTTCAATCTTTCCTTTTTAATCTCAGTTTTTTTAGACTTAGTTGGGGGCATGTCCTAGCAGCTCTACTCAGTTAGAGGCTTATCTCAGATATAGTTAGAATTATTTCTAGTATTTTGAGTTATATTCTAGTATTGTAAACTCTTATTTAGTATGTTATTCTGATTAGTATTGGGTATTCCCCATTTCAGTTTATATTTTGATTTAAAGCTTCCGCATAATATATCTCATTTCAGTAAATCTTTAAGTATGCTTATAACATGCTATTTCAGGATTATCTTGGGGTCACTTATGATCCTAGTTCCTGTGTTTACCTCCAACAGATAGCCTCGGGGAGTGAAAAACTTGGTATTAAAGCATTAGGTTTAAGAGTCCTAGCATGTTAGAAAAGCCGCACCATGTAAAGTTCTTTTCATGGGCGTGAAGTGCACAACATCTAATGAGATGGAGGCTACGAAGTGTTTTGGAAAAAACTACACTTCCTTGTTATTCTTATCATGAGTGGGTATGATATCCTTTCTAATTCGACCTTATGCGTTTTAGATCATGCCTCCTCGTAGAGCTTATGCAAGGAATGCTAATGCCTACAATGCTGCCGCAGTTACTCCAGTCCCAGACCATGAGGTATCGAATGCTGAGTTTTGTAATGACATTCAGCTTTCAGCCTAGAGTGTAGCCCACCAAAATAACCAACAGGTTCTAGTTCCTGCAAATTCTATTGGTAGATCAGTTTGAGCTGGGGTTCGTGATTTTGTTAGGATGAATCCACCTGTGTTTCTTGGAAAGCAAGTTGGTGAAGACCCCAAAACTTTTTTGATGAGGTCAAGAAGATCTTTGGAGTGATGCAACTGACTGGAAATGATAGGGTAGATTTGGCGTCCTACCAGCTCAAGGATGTAGATCACATTTGGTTCACTCAATGAAAGGAAAATTTGGGTAAGAATGCAACTCATGTGACTTGGGAGTGTTTTACCGGAGCTTTTCTGTACAAGTTCTGTCCAAGAGAGTTGAGAGAGGAAAAAGCTCAGTAGTTCATGGATTTGAGGCATGGTTCTACGAAAGTCCAAGAGTACGAACTTAATTTCACTCAACCCTCAAGGTATGCTCCACATATGGTTGCCGATCCCAGGGTATTGATGAGTAAGTTCCTATTCGGAGTGTGTGACTTGGTGAAGACAGAGTGCAGAAATACGATGTTGTTAGAGGACATGAGTATATCAAGGGTCATGACTGATGCTAGGCAGGTTGAGGGAGATAAGCTTAGGGAACAAGCTAAGGATAACAAGAAGGCTAGGACAGGATACTATGATTACTCTAAGCAGAAATTGAGTGGTGGAATTCGTTCGCAGTCTCAGCAAAATTCTTTAATTCCAGCACCTTCATTAGCCAGTACTCAATTCCCCCAGGTTTTGACCAGATCGTAAAGGTAAAGCATCAGGCTAAGAGTGGAAGGGTAGTAGCTCAATGCCTATGGGTCCATTCATTTCCTACCTTAAGCCCAGAAAGATGATCTCAAAAGGGTGTCTCAATCATCTAGTTTGGGTTAAGGATTCAAGCTTTGAAACCCCAACTCTTGAGTTAGTTCGCATAGCAAATGAGTTCCTAGAAGTGTTTCCAGAAGATCTTCAAAAAGTTCCTCCCAAAAGGGAAATCGACTTCAGAATTGACCTCCTTCCAGATACCCAGCTTATTTCTATTCTTCCTTACAGAATGACTCCAGTTGAGCTTAAGGAAATAAAGGAACAGTTGAAAGACCTTCCAGATAAGATCTTAAGCAGACCTATTATATTCCCATGGGGTGCACCAATGTTGTTTGTGAAAAAGAAAGATGGTTCTCTCACGAAGTGCATTGACTATCGGAAGCTGAACAATGTCACAATAAATAATGAGTACTTTATCCCCAGGATTGATGACTTGCTCGACCAATTTCAGGGTTATATTCATTTTTCAAAAATAGACCTCAGATTCGATTATCATTAGCTTAGAGTTAGAGATAGTGACATCCCGAAAACAACCTTAAGAACTCTGTATGGTCATTATGAATTTTTAGTTATGTCATTTGGACAAATCAATGCTTCTGCAGCTTTCATGGATTTGATGAACACGGTGTTCCAGTAGTATTTAGACTTGTTCGTTATCATATTTATTGATGATATCCTCATTTACTCTAGGAATCAGAAGAACATGCAACTCATTTGAGGGTTGTTCTGTAAAATCTGAAAGATCGCCAGTTATTCGCTAAGTTTAGCAAATGTGAGTTTTGGTTACAATCAGTTGCTTTCCTTGGGCATATAGTATCTAGCAAAGGGATGCGAGTGGAATTTCAGAAATTAAAAGCATTAAAGTAATGCCCAGACCCACCTCTCCTACAAATATCAGAAGTTTCTTAGGTTTGGATGAATATTACAAAAGGTTTATGGAAGGACTTTCATCCATAGGTTCTTTATTGACTATGTTGACTCAGAAAAAGGTTATGTCTCCGTAGTTAGATGAGTGTAAGAAGAGCTTCTCAGAATCGAAAACTAGGTTGACTACAAATCCTATTTTGACTCTACTAGAGGGTTCAAACGGTTATGTGATCTATTGTGATACATCTACAGTTGGCATAGGTTGGGTGTTGATGCAACGAGTTAAGGTTATAGCTTATGCTTCTAGGAAACTAAATGTGCATGAGAAGAACTATCCGACTCATGACCTCGAGCTTGTACTCATAGTATTTTCCCAAAATTTTGGAGGCATTACTTGTATGATGTTCATGTAGATGTGTTCAAAGACCATAAGAGCCTTCAGTATGTGTTCACCCATAAAGAGTTGAATCTTTGCCAAAGGAGATGGATTGATTTCCTCAAGAACTATGATATGAGTGTGCTTTACCATCATGGTAAGACAATGTAGTAGTTGATTCTCTTCGGAGACTATCCATGGGTAGTGTAGCACATGTTGAGGAAGAAAGGAAAGACCTAGCAAAATATGTTCACCGGCTTGCTCGCTTAGGACTTTGCCTTATGAGCATATAAAATGGTGGTGTAACAGTCCACAGTGGGTCAGAATCGTCATTGGTAGTAGATGTTAAGGAGAATCAAGAAAGTGATCCTATATTGCTTTTACCTGAAGGATGCAGTTCATCAGCAGAAAGTTGAGGTTTTCTCCCAAGGGAAAGATGGTGTGCTTCGGTACCAGGGTCGTTTATATGTTCCTAAGGTAGGATACGTAAGACAGAAGATCCTTACATAAACCCAAAAACTCCAGGTATTCTATTCATCTAGGTGCCACTAAGATGTACCATGATCTATGAGAATTTTTTTGGTGGAATGGCTGGGAAAGGGATATAACATATTTTGTGGCTAACTGCCCTAATTGTAAACCAGTGAAGACAGGCCATCAGAAACCACGAGGTATGACTCAAGAGATCATAATTCCTACATGGAAGTGGGAAGTGAAAAACATGGACTTCATTACATGTGTACCTCGCACTCACAGGCAGTATGACTCCATTTCGGTGATAGTAGACAGAGTTACTAAGTCCGCTCACTTTTTGGTTGTTAAGACTACAAATTCTGCGGAGGAGTATGCCAAGCTTTAAATTAATGAGATAGTCAGGTTGCATGGGGTTCCTTTGTCTTTCATTTCAGATAGAGGTCCTCAGTTTACCTCTCATTTCTAGAAGTCATTTTAGAAAGGTCTTAGTACTCATGTTAACCTCAGCATAACATTTCATCCATATATGGATGATCAGGCATAGTGTACCATTCAGACCTTAGAAGAAATGTTGAGAGCTTGCATGATTGACTTAAAGGGCAATTGGGATGATCACCTTCCTCTTATAGAGATACCTACAATAATAGGTACCATTCCAGTATTCAGATGGTCCCTTATGAGACATTATATAGGCATAGGTGCAGATATCTAGTTGATTGGTTTGAAGTAGGTGAAGCAGCGTTGATAGGGACAGATTCAATTCAGGATTCTATGGAAAAGGTTCAGCTCATCAGAGATAGACTTAAGATAACATAGAGTTGTGAGAAGTCCTACACAAATGTAAGGAGAATGGGCTTAGAATTGGATATTGATGATTGGGTTTTCCTGAAAGTGTCACATATAAAGGGGGTGATGAAATTTGAAAAGAAAGGGAAGCTCAGTCCAAGATAAGTAAGACCGTACAAGATCTTAAAAAGGGTTGGTAAAGTGGCTTATAAGTTAGAGTTGCCAGCAAAACTAGCAGTAGTCCATCCACTCTTTCACATTTTGTTTTTGAAGAAGTGTGTGGGTTATCCAGTATCCATAGTACCATTGGAAAGTTTGGCTGTGAAAGACAATCTCACTTATGAAGAGGTTCCTATTGAAATTCTTGATCATAAGGTTCAAAGGTTTAGAAACAATGAAGTCTCTTTAGTTAAGTTTTTGTGGAGGAGTCTGTCCGTAGAGGGAGCTACTTGGGAAGTGGAAGCAGCCTTGAAGGCCAAGTAACCTCATCTCTTTCCTTCCGATCCCATTCCAACTTGAGGTAATATCTCCTCTTAAGTCTTTCAGTTACTCTTGCATAAATTCAGCCTTAGTATCACATTCATTCAGTTATACTTGCATTTTCAGCATATTTGCATGTTCTTGGAACTTAGTTCAGCCATATTTCAGTTTCAGTGCTTGGTGGCAGGGCTTGCAGCACTTTCCCTCCATACTCAGACACTTTAGACTTCAGTTGAGGACGAATGTTCCCAAGGGGGAGATATTGTAACACCTCAGAAAAATCAGCTTTTGGACTCAACAGAAAATTTGTGAACCACGGCAGGGTTCACAGACCGTGAAAGGAACCATGATTTGTTGACCTGCCCGTGGCTCATTCCCTCCCAGAAGAGGTGGACCACGGGACCTTTCACAAGTCGTGGACCACCCCACGAGCCGTAGGGATACTCGTTGAATCCAAGCAAACCTCACCATGCTCAAACATCAGACCATAGAGCCCTTCACGGGCCGTGGTCTTTATGACGGGCCATGGTGGCTTCCGTAAAGCCAAGACAATAGGCCCCTAGAGAAAGTAGGACAATAGTGGCCTTCATGGTCCTTGATCCTTCACACCATCCGTGAGGTGGACCGTAGAGAGAAGGGCCAAGAACCTACAGCCACTGGTCAACAGACCACAATCCATACGACGGACCGTGGTCTTTGTGATGGGCCATCATTACGTTCATGGTCGGTCCCCGTCATATTTTAAGTTGGGTAGTTTTGGTCTTTTCCACTATGTGTTGGATGCCTAAACTACGTCTTTTAACCCCTAAACTACGTAGTTTTTGTTAGTTTGAACCTAGTAACTTAGTCAGAACTTACCCTTAGCGAATCATTCACCATAATGATTCAAACCTAGAACGACAGAAGAAGAAAGATGCGCCAACAAATTTCTTTCAAGTTTCAGCTCGAAATCGAAGGATTTCTCCGTGGATTGTGTCACCTTATATGTGGGATTTAACTACTGGGTTCCTTTCACCCATTAGATCCCTAAATTCAGTCACATTCTTGTTCTTCATTATGCTCAGACTTAGGGTTTCTAGAACTTCAGATTATTGTTGCAATTTATATTTTAGAGTAATCCTAATCAGAATATTACATTTTCTTAACCATGTTGCTTAATTCTTGATTGAAATTCAGAACCCTACTAGTGTAGATTCGTTTAGTTTGTGAAATACACTTGCTAGGTCAGTTTATACATATATACATGCATTAGTTTACGAATGTTTCATTATTAATACTTAATGTTGCATTTTCATCTAGAATGTCAGAATCCTGAGTTATCCATTTTATTTCAGTTGTGTTATATTGTACACATTCTAGTTGGGAATAGGCTTAATATTGTGTTGGAGTAGGGTCAGTCACCCTCATAGTCCCAAAACTACGTGCCCCCGTAGGCAAAGTCCCCTCTGTGGACATCATATTTAGTGATCATGTCAGTCATGCATTTATACCCCTGGCAAGGTATATTAAGTCCTCTCGATGGGGCGTATAGATCGGACTCCACATTTAGCTCACGTGTTTTATGTCGGTTAATAGTAGCTCCCATAGTCAGATTCTAGTGCATTGACCAGGTTACCAGTTATATTACAATATTCAGTTTCAGTATGTTATGAACTTGGTCGTTGCATTCAGTTTAGTTTATGTTCAGTATGTTCAATATATTCTTCATGTTCATCTTATATCAGTGAACAATATGCTTTATTCAGTTATGTATATATTGTTCAACATTTTTTTATCATGCATGCTTAGTACTTTTAAAGTACTGAGACATACTCTGCGCTACATCTTCTTGTCATGTACGTTAAGGCCCTCATCATTGAGATCACGTGTAGATCGTTTCTCGATCCGTATTCACCAGCATTAGTGCTGAGTCCTCATTATTCAAGGACGATTCACATGTTTTCAATTTAGTCTTTCCTTTATAGTTTCAGGTTTTTTAGAGTTAGTTGGGGGCATATCCCAGTAGCTCTAGTCAGTAAGAGGCTTATTTCAGACATATTTAGAATCAGTTCTAGTATTTTGATTTATAATCTAGTATTGCAAACTCTTATTCAGAATGTTATTCATATTAGTATTGGGTATTCCCCATTTCAGTCTATCCTTTGATTTAAAGCTTCCGCATAGTATTTCTAAATTTGGTAAATCATTAAGTATGCTTATGATATGCCATTTTAGGGTTAGCTTGGGGTCACTCATGATCCCAGGTCCTGTGTTTACGTCGAAGGGGTAGCCTCGGCGTGTGACAGTGGAAAACCACGCCGACCACCCATGGCCCTGTTGAGTCTAAAATTTGGACTCATTTAGGGCTTCATTTATATAGAATAAGTGTCCCCAAATGCTTAATTTATGTCAATAACTTATGTGAAACCCTTGATTTTCAGAAATATGGATTGAGGAACAAAGTAAGGACACTAACAAGCAAAAAGGAAAAAACAAGCTGAAAGGATGGATAAAGGAAGTTTGGTGATCACCAAGTTCACTTGGCGAATTGCCGAATGGATATTTGATCGCCTAAAGTTCTAGTGTGCCAAGCGTTGAAGGAAAGAACCAAGTTGGCGATTGAAAGAAGCAATCGGCGAATTGTTGAGTGATTCCGCGAAGCCAAGATAGATCACCCAAAGTTACAAACCCAGATGATGCTAAGTACCAAGGCAAAAGGGTCATGGAATAGACTAAAAGGCGGCTCGCTGAGTGGTTCGGTGAGCCCGATTAACTTCACCGACTGACTCTTCACAGAACATTTTTGGAGACTATCAATACATTTTGGAACATTTAGTTTAGTACCTTAGATCATATAGTTTGGAGATATTTTTTAGCTTTGCACTGTGAGACAGTTTTCTCTAGGTTTTCCTAAGCTTTGAACTATTAAAGTTTTTCACTTTTGAGAAATTGGAAGTGGGTCTTTGAGATTCTTCAAATTAGAGCATAGTAAGGATGAATCTATGCTTACCTAGTTGATGGATAATCAATTTGATAATGGTTTTTACCTTTTTATGATGTCTAGCTAAAACCCCAATTCTTGGGGTGTGATTATGGGCTGATTCTGTTTATGGCTGTTGCTAATTGTTAGTTTAAATGCTATTTAGAAGTGAGTTTAATCATTAATTGTTGTTTAATTTAGGAATTGTAGTTGCAAATACAGTTCCAGGCTTGTGTTCTTGGATTGCTCGAGAGAGGTTTTAGAACAAAACTTACTAGTTGATAGTCGGTGGGTATTGGGTTGACCTGGGTTCAGTTCAAGAGAAAGAACTCTAAACCCAATCCTACACATTCAGCTCGAGATAGTTAATGGACTAAGGTGTGGGTTGTCCTTATTTTGCATGCTTGTTGATGTTCTGGAGAAATCAACTTGATACGGGGTAAATTGTTCGAGAGAATCTTTACCTCCATTATATCCTAGCTTACTCACTAATAACTATCTAATGATTAATAGTTTTAATTACCCATTTGTCTCTATTAGTCTATAATCGAGCACATCCAAAGAACCCGTCTCATTATTTCTAATTTCATTGATTGTGATTGTTTGTAGCTGTTAATCGAAACTAAAAACCCCTATTTGACTTTTGTGTCACCCTTAATTTTAATGATATCTTTATTTGATAACTTTTATTCCTATGACTCATTTTACCATGTTCATACTTCCCAATTGAATCTGAAACACATACCACTCCCTGTGGGATTCGACCCCAACTTATTTAGTTGGGTTTTATACTAATTAGAGATCTTTAACACTTAGAATTGGATGAAGCGTCCTTGAAACGTTAAATCAAAATGGTGCCACAGCCGGGGAGTGGTGTTGTTCGAAATTCTTTTGGTGAAGTTGAATTTTTTTCTTATTAGTCATTGTTGAATCTACTTACTTCTAGTTTTGGTTTTTGTGTTGCTGTTTGGAACAGATGAAATGAGCATATATGGTATCAACGGTAACCCACTTGACAGCCCTCTTTTAAAAGTGATGATTCTTAGAGATAATATCCTGAATTTCAAACATTTGGAGGGTGAGACAATCTATGAGTTGTGGCTGAGATTTAAGACATTACTGCAACAATGCCCAACTCATGAAATCCCAGATAAGATTCTACGGGACTGCTTCTATCGAGGTCTTGGTCCAGAGAACAGAGGAGTGGCTGACCAAAATTTCTTCAAGTGTTCTAATATGACAACCCCATGTAATAGTAGCCCAACACCTTGATCACATGACTATGACCAACAAGGAGACAAAGAAGGACTAGAAATTGGCCACACTGTTGACTCAACTGGATCTGTTGGCCAAAAGGATTATGGAATTTGAAGTACTGTACAAAAATAAAGATAGGTACATTCTTCCTCACGAGCGTAGAAATTCCAAGGATTATGAGGGTCGACATATAGAGGAGATACTCTCACTCATTCTTCACAAAGTTGAAGAGCACGACAGAATGTTGTAAGAGGTAAAAGAGAATGTGTCAATGCTAAATGAGATGACTGCTTCTCATTCCATGGCTATTAAACTACTGGTGACCCAAATGGGCCATCTTTCGTCTCTTCTCAACCCAAGACCACAAGGGGGTTGCCTAGTGATACTATGGAAAACCCTAAGAATGAAGTTTGAGCAATGACTTGTGTCGTGCCATGACGTTAACTAAGGTTCTTCTTGGGAGGCAACCCAAGTTTTTATTTGCTTTTTTTTATTTTTGGAATAATGTGTGTTGATTGTGCAGGTGAAGAAGTGGAATGTGTTTGAAATATGTAGGTTGGCAAGCAAACTATCCAGTCAGCGACTCTGCGAAGAGCTTGGCGAGTGACTTAGACAGCCATTGGAGTCAAGAAATCATGAAGATGGAGTCTGTAAAACTCGGTGGGACCATGGACAAGTTAGAGAACCACCGAACAGGTTGGTGAGCCCGACTTTGACTTCCGTTTGGATCCCCAAGTGAACTGGAGGTCCTATAAAACTCGGCGAGGTAAGTAACCACTCGGCGTGTCCCTTAGTGGATTGGCGAGGTCAACTAATATCGTCGAAAGGGTGCAAACTGGACGGCTTATAAAAGGCCAAAGGTTTAAAATTTCAAACTCTTTCACATTCCCTCACTTTTTAACTTCATAAAATCATACCCACACTCTATATTTCCTTTATTTTTGCATTGTCTTGCTTTTGGTCGTTGATTCTTTGTTCAAAGTTGGAAATTCTTTGCCGCCTAGCATTTTGAATCAATTTTTTAGCATAAAAGGTTATTTTTTCTAACTCCAAACTCGTAAATAGTAGTTGAACTCAAATACTTTGTTATCGATTGTGTTGATATGTGTTGGGCCTCTTTGAAATAATGTTTGTGTGCTAATTTGCCGATTTTAATTTTGATATCGTGCCTTGATTGCCTAAACTGTTGATTCCCTGATTTTTGTGCTTTAAATTTGATCGTAATCTACTAGGTTGTGCATAATTGTGGTTGAGTCTAGTTGTGTGAAGTCTAACTAAACCTATTTGTGTTAAATGACGTGCTTTGCCCATTGATGGAGTGTTTGACGTCATTCTTAAGGACTAAAGTCGTCAAATGGCCAATTTTTGCCAAACCAGGGAAAGTCTATGTACTACGGTGGCATAAGTGATATGGGTCTAAGCTTAATTGAGAATGTGTGTTGTTTGATTTTGTTTGCGGGGGCTGCAGGTTTGATTTTGGAAGTTGGGGTTATAAATGGCACGTTGGGCAGTTTAGCGAGCTGGGTCGAGCTCGCCGAATGTCTTCTTTGATTGCCCTTTCTACCCACTAACCCCTAAAATGCACCGTAAATTTTGGCGGACTAGTCTATGCTCGCCTCGCCAACATGCCATTTTTCTGGGGATGTTTTTGAGCTAGTCCATTCGGTGAGCCCGGTTTGGCTCGCCTAAGAGACTCGGTGACTCGCTGATCGGTTCGGCGAGTCTGTCTGCAAACTATTTTCTGCATTTTTCTTGAATTGTTCTAACTCATTTTGGTATATTTTGCAGATATGGCTAGAACCAACCTAGATATGCCACCCCGGAAAAGAGCCTGTGGAATAGCTATTAATGAAGTGGCAGCTACCCTTTCAAAAAAGGGGAAGACGGCACCTATTAAGGGAGGCAAAGGCAAGGGCATGGTGCAAGTATCTGATATACCGGAGACAGCTCCGGCTGCGAGGGAGAGTCCTTTGATTCCCAGGCTGCATTCTCTGAGCTTGAGGATGACCAGCCTCCACAATCCTGCTGTGCCGAGATTTGTTGCAGAGTTCGCTAGGATTCATCTAGGATCCCAGAGGCCACACCTCCTACTGCAGATACAGTGCCAAATCTGGCACAGACGGTTGTTCCAATGCCACCAGCTCAGGGTCCCCCTTCTTGGCTACTCACAAGACTAAAGGACGAGGGGTTGAACACAATTATCGAGGAGAAGCTACTATCCATAAAGGTCCTAGAGGGAAAGTATCCTACTATGTGGGACACTTTATGGTTCCATAGATTCGTGAAGTTTACCAGGCCTCGAGGTCCGTACATTCCCTCATGGGTCCGAGAGTTCTACACAACTTATGGCAACCTGGTACCGAAAGGAAAGATGAAAGCCAGTGCCTTCAGACCGGTAGTGTAAGTCATGGTCAACGGGAAGGTAGTGCGATGCAGCAACAAGTATATCAGCGATGTCTTAGATAAAGGACTGGAGTCTAATTACTAGAATTTGGACACCACCGTGTCGACACTGATAACCTTGAGGGATGGCTAGCCCCACTTATTTCTGGCAGCAACCCAAGGTGGATCGAGGCTGGTATTCCGATTGAGAAGAACGATTTGAATATAGCAGCCCGATTCTGGTTTGGGTTCATTAGCAGTTCCATAATGTCTTTCCAAAATAAGTCTATCCTACGCCACCCAAAGGCAACCTGTCTCGGATCACTCATAGCATGGAAGAGCATTAATTTGGGACTCATCATTGAGCAGGAGATGTCCTTGAGGGCCAAGTGATATCTGACGTCCCTTCTCTTTCCGGTCCTAATTACAGAGAGTTGCACCGGCGTGTTGGAGTTCCTCGTGATGAGAAGATGGACATCGAGATCACTCCCACATATTTAATCGATATCCAGTATATAGGGGCTGGGTACACTCGAACGGATGCAAACAGGAGGAGAGCAGCTTTGGCGGATGCATCCCCAGAGGTTGATGTTGAGTCTATACCTGCAGAGGCATCTTTGCCTACTCCGTGCTCCGTGCTTTCAAGAACTCCTGCTTCCACTTCCTCCCAGGTTCCTGGTTCATCTACTGCTTCCCAGCCCACCAACATTACTCAGGCCATGATCTTGAAGATAGGGCACTTCGCCAGTTCTGTCGATGTGCAGGCTACCCGATTAGAGGCTGAGGTACCTTGGATGATCGAATGGTCCATCCTATCTTCATTAACACCCCTCCGGACATCTATTGACGCTCTCAAGGTGATAATAGATACTTGTGAGAGTCGATAGGGGGCTACTTCTGAGATGATGACTTTGAAAACCAAGGTTGCAGACTTGAGGAAGGACGTGGACTATCTAAAGTCTACGGACTTCACTTCTTTATTTGAGGCAACTGAGACTGAGGGTGTTCCTGGCAGTTCTGAAATACCTCCGGCTACCACCGGAGATGTTCCTATGAAGGATGTGGCAGCTAATGCATCAGAGTCGGAGACCGATGAGGAGAAGCTTCGAGAGAGAGATGCCGTCGTATATGATGATCTGGTCGACCTAGAGTATGCGATGTTTGAGACTGCCCGCCAGACCTCCTTGAGAGACACCACTATGGCTGGCCCTAGTGGAGCCAGTGATGCGGATCTGACCCCTCTCACTGATGCCCCGACAAATGGATCGACTTTGTAGACAGGACCCTTCATTACGTCCCTCTCTGTCATTTTTACTGACTTGTTATTAGTTTTTGCATTTGAGGACAACTGCATTTTTATTTATAGTGGGGTGAGGTATTTCCATACTGACCTCTTGTGACTATATTTTGTATATATTATTGGGTTTTTGTGTTTAATTTGTGTTTTGATATTGTTTTGTGGATGTTTGAGCATGTGGCTCATTTTTTATGAATGTAAATGGTTTTTGACCCTTTTCGAAAAAAATTGCCACCTCTTGTGGGTGATTTTGATTGTTCTTGTGCAAATTGGAGTATCGGTCATGAAAAAACCGATGACTTGAATAGTGCTCTTAATCGAACAAAAATGAATGTACTGCTAAGATGAAGCCAAATAAAATTGCATAGACAATATGTTGACTTTTTTGCATCTTGTTGTGACTAGCCGATTATCGAATGAGTCTGTTCTGAAATCATGGGATGTGTATTAGTTGTTCTTATTCATATTCTCTTATGATGAGAAGATCTAAGAATTGCCTTGTTTCACTTGAACTTTTTATCAATCGAATATAAAGGAAAAAGAAGTTGACCACCCTCTCTCCCAAATTTTCAACTTTTCCATGAGAATAATGTGGGAATGCTTGTCATCTGTCATCTCAGGAGGAAGGTTTCTCAATATTGGTTTTGAGTTATGCATAGATTTCTTATGGATTATAATTCCATGAAGTTTTTTCTTGCTGATCAGACCTGAAAATTATTTTCCTAGTGTGTGAATAGTAGCAGTCAATTAAAAGATCTTAAAAGTGAACAAGACCTTGACTAAAGTGTTAGTGCTCCTTAGTTTTAGATTCATGTATTTCTCCCATCATTTTCTTCAAGCTACTTATTTTCGATATGGAATGAAGATTATCAAGCTTATAGCAAAATTAGTGACTCTTAGTTTCTGAAGCCCGCAGAGTTGGTTTACAACTGGTGTGTGGGAATTCTAGACGTAGTTGATTAAGGGATCCAATGCCTATATCATTCCTTTGTGTAGGATTTTATATAGTTTTGAAATGTTACATAAGCTCCTTTAGGTTCTTTCATGCCTCATTCCTCTTTTTATTTATGAAGAGAAAAGAGAGGAGAAGATTTGAGTTTTTTAAAAATATGCAAAGGATTTGTTTACTGAAGGTTTTAGGCCTTGCTTAATTGATCCTCTGTTCAGGTTGGGAAAAATGATTCTGTGATCATTATGACGCATGAGCCTAACTGGCTTCTTAATTTGTGCTTCGATCATTGTGACTAGAAGAATGTTCCTTACCTGATACGCGACCATTTGAAAGAAAGGTGTAGAACTACGGATTGCTGGAGATGTGGATCACTATATGTGACATTCATATGTTCTATCAAATAAGCCTGTTTATGTCCAGCATTTACTTGTCAATGGTTATGGAGGTGTTTTTTTGCACCCTACACATGTCTTCAAGAATTTCAAAGAAATATATGGAACATCATACGAGACCAAAGCTGCCTACCCAACTTTTGAAGATTCAAGCAGGGTAAGGAGTTTAAAATTTCCTTTTTGAAGATTTTCAATCAGATACCTACCAAACAAAAACAAATTTCTGGTCGGATATATTATTCAGGTGCTTACATGGTTATTAACATTTGCAGATTGCATTGGACAATATATTGAAATTTAGGAAGAAAAACTGAAAATTAGATGTTATTGGTGGCATGATATATTTCATGTTGGTCTTTTCTATGTTTCCACAGGTAATTTGTATTTTAGATTTTTGATCTATTCTTTTAGATTTGTTGTAAGCATCTGTTCCCTCGCTTCCTCATGCCTCCTTTGGCTGTAGTATGTTAATTTGATGTCTTTGTGAGCAGTATATAGTATTTCACTTTTCTAATGAACCTAAGATGTATTGCTGCTGGGCAAGAATGACTAATCCTTTTCCATCTGCTTCTAGTGTCAAGTAGATCATATTTTAAAGGATGACACCTTCTTGGGTCGCTTGGGAACCTTCTTCGGCAAAGTGTGGGATTTGTTTGTGTATATGTTGGGATGCTCATATGTATCAGCAGCTGGTGCTATATTACTTTTAACAATTGCAATAGTCTTTGGTCCTTCTAAGGTGTCATGGAAAAAGAGACTACTAATTGGGATTCTTCATGTGTCCGCACAATTGGCTGCTGCCTTGATTTTCATGTTCTTGATGGAATTAGGTGTTGAGATATGCATTCGGCATAAATTACTAGCAACTTCAGGTGAGGTTTTTTTTATTTTCTTCAATGTGTGATTTAGTTGATTTGTCTCCTCTTTAGTCCAGTCCATTCTCGCCGTTCTGATTCTTAATATAAGCTCATTATCACATGGATTTGCATATCAAAGTGCTTAAAAGTTCTCAGCTAATGCATGGAACTAATTAGAACCTGCTAGAAATGTCCTCTCACTGGCATGTCCCATCTGTTGGATACAATGCATTTATAGTTCAACATGCAAGCAAATAATTTTTTTTACTTCAGAATGATAGTATACCTTTTAAATCTTTGATTTTTCTTTGATAGATGGCTTCTCTGGGCAACTAGTTAAATGGAATTACTGAACTCAGCCCTAATTTCCTGTTTCGTTTAATCCTATTGCTTTTTGTTGAACAACGTCACTTTGTATTCCAGGTTATAAAACTTTATATCAAAGGTACTAGTCTATGGAGAGTGAGAATTTTCCCGATCCAACTTGGCTTAGGGAACGTATTGAACAATAGACATTTGGCCTTTATCCAGCATGTTTCATGTATCTCATGTCCATTTTTAACGTTCATGAGGTAAGAAATCATATGATAGTGGATGTTGCTCCATGACAATTTAGTTGCTCTGTGATATTGTCTTCCTCTAATCTCATGCACGCAAATTTCAGGTAATAGCTGTTACCAAGAGTAATATTTACAAAAATCGGTTTGATTCTCTCTACCGAGGTGGTGCTCTAATATATTATGTATCAGTCTTCCTTTATTTTTGGGTGTTATCAACTCCGGTGGTTTCTTTGATACTCGGAAGCTACCTGTACATTTCCATCAATTGTTTTCACATACATTTCGATGAAGCATTTTCATCACTCCGCATTGCAATTTACAAGTAATTTACACGGTTCCATATCAATACCAAAGGCAATCTTGAAGTTTTTACCCCTGCAATCGATAAGGTGAGATATCTTTATTATCCCCAATAAAGATGATCAAAAGGAACACGGACTCACTGTCACTACCTCACTCTGCTGATCTTCATAGCCGATCCCAGCTAGTTGGGATTGAGGCGTAGTTTGTTGATTGATTTTTGAAGCTTTGTAGATGAGAACTACTTTTAGGAGCATTGAATATGAGCTATTTACACTTAAATGTATGATTTTGCAGGTTCCGAAACAGTGGAAATTTGATCCAAATTGGGATGGGGTGTCGACACAGCCACAAGAACCAAGTTATCTGCAGAAGTTCCATAGCAAATGGGGAGCTACGACCCCTCAGCAACACCCTGTAAATACCGTGCGAATAATTGATCATTTTGTCATTGAACAGAAAGAAAAACCTGATTCAGAACTATCGAACGGGTAACTTAACCAATATTTTCTTTGTTGCTAATAATATATTTCACCTCTTTTAGGAGAAAAAGAAATGTTGTTACAATCCAAAAAATTGTATATGTATCATGGAGTTGCATTTCAACAAGGATGGATACGCTATCAAGAAACTGCAGGTGCACTTTGTTTCTGACAGTGAGAAAATGGGTATTGAATATGAGAAATGTAAGGTCGACGTCTTTTTTCTAGTATTAGTTTGTAAAACTTAAGATATTATTATGTCTTTTTAAATGCATAGTGTACCTATTTTTAATGTTAGATAGTATGATATACAGCAATTAAAACATGTTGGTGAAGAGATAACAAATGCAAGAGATCATGCTAATGTCTAGAAATATGCTAGCAGAAATGGTTACCCAATTGTAATTATTGCCAATGAATTGAGCAAGAAGCTTTGGAAACATTTATTTTGAATAAGATTAGAGGTTCCTTAAAGGTTGTTGCACTTAATGTTCTTGGTTTTGGTTAGGGAAAGAACCAATATGTTGGTGACGAAGCAACTCTTACTAGAGGTATCTCTTACTCCATTTAAAAATAATATTTGACATTTGCATGAAGGTTAAATGCTGAATTTTTATGTGCAAGTGGCTGCAAGAATGTCGATGGCTATTCATTTGACACCTATTTAAGATAACAATAGTGCATTTCAGTATTCTTATTCTCTGTATAGTTGTAATATTTGTTTTTTGGCATAATACATGAATTTACACCTTAACTTGGCGTCGACTATGAAGTTGATTTATCAAAATGGTCACAATGAAAGTTGAAGTGTCATGAAATGTGCTTTTGATTTTCATAATTCACTCAATATTCTTTAATTTAAGCAACATCTAGTAGATCAAGCATATATGTTATAGCAATAATAGCTCATGACGAGGATTCTTACAAGAGACTATTAGTTGTATGTCCAAGATATACTCTGCTAGAATTTATTGAGTGTGATTTCTTTCTATTTTCTTTCATTTTTGATGTGTAGAAAAATGAGGGTGATCCAATTTAAATGGTGGCTATAATTCACTTCGGTCTATTGATGGGGATGATAAAGAGTTTTGGAGCGATTATGATATTTGAATACATTTGATTTTGTGGAATTCATTTCTAGTGCATATATTAAAAATATTGCATTATAAGTAAATGTAGTACAAAACATTTTTCAAGGTTTATTAAAAATATATACATTTGAATTATTTGATAGCTAATTTATTGTTTGCAATCATTTATGTAAAGAATAATAATGTATACTGTAATTTGTTAATATACATAACAAACTTGTGATTTTTCAATTAGATATTGCATAAATATATTTTATAGCCTAGACAACATTGCCACACTTCTAAAGTGTGGCCATAGGGATATTAATTGTGTGGCTTATTAATTTTAAATTGTCATATACATTAGCAAAGGTTACACTTCATAAATGTAGTCGTAGATGAGGTTGAAACGACTAGGCTTTATAAGTGTATCCAATAAGTAAGCAAAGACTACACGTTAAAGTGTAGTTTTATGACATAGAAAGTGTTGCTATATGAGGTACAACAAAGCATGTCCTTTGTAAATCATAGGCCACACTTGTTAAGCGTAATTGCTAAGGTAACACTTGAAAAGTGTGGCCTAAAGTCAAAGGTTACGCTTCTTTTAGCCACCCCTGAAAAAGTGTTGCCTAAAGTCGGAAAGTCTGGCCTTTGAACAAAGGCCACAGTTTTTGATAGTTTAGGCCACACTTTACGGGGGTGGCTGAAAGATTAAAATGTTGACAAGAGGCGATTACCCATGATCCCAAAGTAAGAAGGACAAGAGGCGATTACCCATGTTTCTTTATAGTAAGGTAAGAGGTGATTCCCCATGTCTTTAAAAGAGAAGCTAGGATATGTTCTGATAGGTGATGAGTTTGGATTGTTTCTTGAGGTTGCCTTCCATGATGAGTAAGACTAGTGGCGGATTACCCATGTCTTGACTAAGTATGAATTGAGGTTGCTTCAAGAAGTACTCCTTATATGTGAAATGATTTATTATGTGCATTGATCAAGCTATCATATTTTGTACAATTTTGAACTAATGATACTATTGCCTACATTTATTATCCAAATGTAGGGTCTCGCTTTCCCGACTCTCAGCCCCGTGGCTAGGATCCATAGTAGAGGCAAGGTTGAAGATTGGTGAGTCCTCATAGCATCTGAGGATTTAGCCACTATTTTCCTTATGCTCTTTTCATTTCAGTTTTGAACATTGTTGTATGGGCTATGTCTCGAGATTTATTGTACTAGATGCTTTTTGAGATAAGCGTATTAGGCTTCCGCTTCATTTTATAAAATGTTGGTTATGTTTGAAATGTTTTAAATCTTAGCCATTTTCTATTATCTTGTCTATGAATGCCAAGTGGCTTATATGAGGCCTCTTCGGGTCTTTTATGCCATGTTACATCTAGGGGGTGCCCCTGAGTCGTGACATTAATATCATGAGTTGGTCCCGTGGGGCAAACAGACGCATTTTCAAGGTCAAACGAGCCCCAAAGCGTGAAAAATTAGATTTTACTAATCTATGTGTGCTATAGTCCATGGATTTTTGGTGATATAGGATTTCGATACGATTTTGGCCGAAATTTTTCGTGGACATCTTTTAGGACCTTATTAATGGCGTAAGTTGGTCCCGAGGGGTAAACAGGTGCATTTTCAAGTTTAAACAAGCCCCAAAGTGTGAAAAACTTTATTTTTGCCGATTTTCGTGTGTTATATAGTTCATGAATCTTCGATGATACAGAATTTTGGCATGATTTTAGTCGAAATTTTATGTGAACATCCATTAGGACCTTATTAATGGCCTGAGTTGATCCCGAGAGGAAAATGAGCGCCTTTTCAAGTTCAAACGAGCCTCAGAACATGAATAACCAGATATTACCAATTTTCGTGTAATATAGTCCATGTATTTTTTATTATATAGGATTTTGGCATAATTTTGCTCGAAATTTTCTGTGGACGTCCGTTAAGACCTTAATAATAGCGTGAGTTGGTCCCGACGGACAAACGGGAACATATTCATGTTTAAATGAGCCTAGAGCATGAAAACACCAAATTTTACTGATTTTCGTGTGCTATAGTCCATGGATTTTTGGTGATAAAGGATTTCGACATGATTTTGGCCAAATTTTTTTGTGGACAACTATTTAGATCTTATTAATGGGGTGAGTTGGTCCTGAGGGGAAAATGGGCACATTTTCAAGTTAAAACTAGCCCAGAGCATGAAAAGCTAAATTTTTCTAATTTTCGTGTGCTATAAATCCATGGATTTTTTGTTATCCAGGTTTCCGGCTTGATTATGGTCAAAAATATTTGTGCACGTCCGTTAGGACCTTATTAATGGCGTGAGTTGGTATTGAGGGGCAAACAAGCACATTTTAAAGTTCAAACAAGCCCTAGAGCGTGAAAAACCAAATTTTACCAACTTTCGTGTGCTATAGTTGATGGATATTTTGTGATACAAGAATTTGGCATGATTTTGGCTGAAATAGTCTGTGGACGTCCGTTAGGACCTTAATAATGGCGTGACTTGGTCCCGAGGGGTAGACGGTCATATTTTCCAGTTCAAACGAGCCCAGAGCCCGAAAAATCACATTTTACCAATTTTCGTGTTTAAAGTCCATGGATTTTTTGTGATACAGGATTCCGTCAATATTTAAGCTGAAGTTTTGTGGACATTCATTAGGACGTTATTAATGGCGTGAGTTGATCCCAAGGGGCAAACAAGGGCATTTTCAAGTTAAAACGATCCCTAGAGCGTGAAAAACCAGATTTTACAGATTTTGATGAGCTATAGTCCACGGATTTTTGGTGATAGAGGATTTCGACATTATTTTGACCAAATTTTTTTGTGGACATCTGTTAGGACCTTATTAATCGCGTGAGATGGTCCCGAGGGTAAATAGTTACATTTTCAAGTTCAAACGAGCCCAAAGCGTGAAAAACTATATTTTACTAATTTTTGTACGCTGCTATAGTCCATAGATTTTTTTGATACATGATTTCGAAATGATTTTGGATGAAGTTTTTTGTGGACGTCCATTAGGACCTTATTAATAGCGTGAGTTGGTCCTCAGGGTCAAACGGGTGAATTTTAAAGTTCAAACGTTCCCTAGAGCGTGTTAAACTAGATTTTACCAATTTTCGTGTGCTTTAGTCCATGGTTTTTTCCTGATACTATATTTCGGCACGATTTTTGCTGAAATTTTTTGTGGACGTCTGTTAGGACTTTATTAATTGCGTGAATTTGTCCCGAGGGAAAAACGGGCATATTTTCAAGCTTAAATGATCTCCGGAACTTGAAAAATCATATTTTACCAATTTTTGTGTGCTATTGTCCATTGATTTTTTGTGATACAGGATTTCGGCATATTTTGATGGAAATATTTAGTGGACGTCCGTTAGGACCTTATTAAAGGTGTGAGTTGGTTCTGAGGGGAAATTAGGCGCATTTTAATGTTCAAAGGAGCCCTAGAGCGTGAAAAACCATATTTAACGATTTTTGTGTTCTATAGTTTATAGATTTTTCGTGATACACGATTCTGACATGATTTTGGCTGAAATATTTTTTGGACGTCTGTTAGGACCTTATTTACGGCGTTTGGGGAAAACATGCGCATTTTCAAGTTCAAACGAGCCTTAGAGCGTGAAAAGCACACTTTACTGATTTTCATGTGTTATTGTCGATGGATTTTTGGTGATAAAGGATTCCGACATAATTGTGTAGAATCTTTTGGTGGATGTCTATTAGGACCTTATTAATGGCGTGAGTTGGTCCCTGTCACAATCTAGGGGTACCCCCTAGATGTAACATGGCATACAAGACCCCAAAAGGCCTTACATAAGCCACTTAGCATTCATGGTCAAGATAATAGGAAATTGGTAAGAATTAAAACATTTTCAACACAATGAAATCCTTAATAAAACGGAGCGGAAGTCTTATACATTTCTCTCGTAAATCATCTAATACAATAGAATCTTGGGACACCGCCCATACAACAATGTTCAATACTAAAATCAAAAGAAACATAAAAGAAATGGCGGTCAAATCCTCGAATGCTATGAGGACTCACCAATCTCCAAGCCTTGCCTGTACTATGATCCTAGCCACGAGGATGAGAGTCAGAAATGCCGGACCCTAACTTTGGATAAGAAATGTAGTCAAGCGTATGTTTTATTACGAAAATGTACTAAATATGATAGTTTGCATAAATATCAACATAAACATAAGAGTTAGACAACATGAGTCATAAAAGCATAATCAATGCACATTATAAATCATCTTATCATAAAAGGAATACTTCTTGAAGTAACCTCAAATCATCCTTACACCTCCTGGAAGGAAACTCAAGAAACAATCCAAGTTTATCAAGTCGAATTTGGAGCATTCCAAAAACTTAGAGATCCAACTACAAAAAGACAGGCAGACTAATACAACATTGTTTTGGTATCTTTCTTTCGCCCTTATTTTATTTCTTATACTTTTATTGACATAGGATACTAGAGAAATCTTTATTTGAATAAACTTATCCTAACATAGTCTAGCTTAACTTTGATAGACATGGGGAATCGCCTCTTGTCTTATTATAAAGGAACTTGGGTAGTCGCCTCTAGTTCTTATTTACATGTGGATCATTGGTACTCACCTCTAGTCCAACATCATGTGACATGGGTATTCACCCCTTGTCTTTTTATAAGGATAATGGGTACTCGCCTCTTGTTCAATTCATATCTTAAGAAAGTGGGTAATCGCCTCTTTTTCAACTTCAAGGAATAAGGGTAATCACTTTTTATTCTATTCTAAGGGATATGGGTAATCACCTCATATACATATCATTTGGAGGTCAAGGGTAATCGCCTCTAGCCTCATCAATTTCTTAGTCTTTAACATAGATTCATTTTAGGTGAGAAACCCTTTTAACCTAGAACCATTCAATGTGAGAAAACCTTTCACATACGTACATAAGCAATTCATGTGGGAACTATCCCTTCCACAACAATTACATCAATAATCAACAATTCATAACATAAGCTTTACCCTCAAGGCACTGCATCTCACAATCATCATATATGCTTCACTCTCAAAGCAATTCATATTATAATCATCACATATGCTTCAATCCCAAAGCAAATCTAATGTATCTCATCAATCCTATAAGAATACATCTACACCCATAAATTCTCCTTTCATGGCATCAAATCCATTTACATCATTTCAACTTAAAAACATGGGTTAAGCATGGGTACATGTAAATTCATCCTAAAAACATGTATTCTTATCAATTCATTCATAAAAAATCATAATCCACTCAATTGGATCAATAATCACAAAAACCCACAACTTAGAAGAAAACCCTAACTCAATTTGGGGAAATTTCTACTTTTCAATTGGGGAATCTTAGGGGATCCATGGATGAATGGATTCCATGGATGAAAAGCCAGCATACCTTGTTATCAAAGCCCACAAGCAATTTGAGAATGGAGACTTGACCTTGAGCCCTAGCTTCACCCTTCTTCTTCAAGTTATAGAGAGAAATATTTAGAGAAGAAAAGCTTTGGTCTTCTTTTAGAGTTTTAAGAGAATGAATTAAACGAACTAATTTGGGGGTTGAAATCATTTATATATGGGTCCTAGACATAGGAAAAATGACATAGTATCAATATAAAATAATTAGGAAGATATCCAACTACCCGCACCACTAACTGTCGAACCCTGACCCACGACTTTAGACCGACGGACCGTGGACAGACCAACGGTCCGTCCTACATAACCATCACTAAGTTCAGAGACTTTCGGCCTATCCTACAGCTCCTGGACCATGGACTATGGACCCACCGACGGTCCGTAGGTCCAGTTGTGGTTCCTGTCCTGGACAATTTTTGGGTGGCCAATCCACTGAGCCACCTACAATCTGTGGTCCAATGCATGGACCGTGGTTGGCCTTCGTGGATGGCACCTGGAAGTTCTGTAAAATGGCTACCTCTCCTTGCTCGAATCTGAGGTGTGACATTATCTCCCTCTTGGGATCATTCGTCCTCGAATGAGAGGCAAAACATCACTAAACGAAAAGGACTTTAAACTAGCAGCCCATCATGCATGCAATTTCCTCTAAATGCATACAACCAAGGAGGAAACATCGACTCCAAGCTAAACCTATTCAATGCACCATAAGGAAGGTAGGAAATAGACCTAGCAGACCAATATGCATGAAAATTCAAGATTACTCATTTCCAAGGAGGAACTACCATCTCCAAGCTAAAAGCATGCTCTACACAATCTCATGGAGCCATTATGCAATTCATACTCAAAAGAATATTTTCAAGGAGGAAATATCAACTCCAAATCTAAGCATGTTCAACAATTCATCTCATGAAGTCTATAGGCAACTCATACTTCAATGCGCAACAACATGAGGAAAATCAATCATATGAACCTATTTTCTTTCAAATCACAAGTTTTTCATGAACAAGCATAAAATAAGAAAATCATGGGAATTGCTAAAACACATGACACAAAATAAGGAGTAAGTAACTCATTACCTTAAGCTAGAGTAGCAGTAGAAGGAAAATGATGAAGATATCGAGACATCATATCGGCCTCGGCCTCCCAAATAGCACCCTCAACTAAATGATTCCTCCATGATACTTTCACGGAAGCAACTTCTTTATTTCTAAACTTTTTGACTTACTGGTCTAAAATCTCAAACAGAACTTCTTCATAAGAAAGATTCTCATCAACTCCCAAACCTTCTAATGGAACTATAGATGTCGAATCTCCAACAAACTTTGTCAACATAGAGAGATTGAAAACCCGATGCAGTGATGCCAAATCATTAGGAAACTCAAGTTCATAAGCAACCTTACCAACACGTCTCAAAATCTGATATGGGCCTACAAAACAGGGACTAAGCTTTCCGTTCTTCCTAAATCTCATCACATCCTTTATGATTGAAATTTTTAAGTAAATCGAATCATGAACATCAAACTCAAGATCTCTACTTCTAACATCGACATAGGACTTTTGTGACTTTGGGCGATTCTCAACCTTTCACTAATAAGTCAAACTTTCTCCATAGCCTCCTGAACTAACTCGGGTCCTATGAAGGACACTTCACCTACCTGAACCAACCTATAGGAGATCTACACCTCCTATCATAAAGAGCCTAAAAGGGAGCCATATTAATTCTAGTGTGATAACTATTATTATAAGCAAACTCAACCAATGGTTAGTAACCATCCCAACTTCCCTTGAAATCGATGAAACACACATTCAACATATCTTCCAAAGCATGGATAGTTTGCTCCGCTTGCCCATTGGTTTGTGGATTAAAAGTTATGCTAAACTTAACTTTAGTGCCAAGACACATTTGGAAAGACTTCCAAAATCGAGAAGTAAACTGAGTACCTCTATCGGAGATACTGGACAAGGGAACACCATGCAACCTTACCATTTCCCTCAAATACAACTTAGCATAATCTACCGCCGAGTAAAAAACTTTGACGGGAATGAAATGGGCTTATTTCGTCATTCGGTCTACTATAACCCAAATTGAATCACATAGTCGCCGAGCACGAGAAAACCCGAATATGAAGTCCATATTCAAATCTTTCCACTTGTAAGTGGGTTTACTAATGTTTTGGAATAAATTTCCCAATTTTTGATGTTCAACTGTCACTTGTTGGCAATTGGACACTTAGTCACAAATCCCGCAATATCCTGCTTCATCCCGTTTCACCAATAGATCTCCCACATGTCACAGTATATCTTGGTGGCTCCTAGGTGAATGGAATACCGAGAACTATGGGCTTCTGACAATATTTGTTCCCTCAAGTCATCAACATTAGGAACGCACAAACAAACTTGATATCTAAGTATACCATCTCCCCCTTGGGATAAAGCCTCAACGGACATTCTAAGTACCACTTCCTTCAATTCCACTAAGTCCCGAGGGTAAAACAAGCACATTTACAAGTTCAAACGTGACCCAAAGTGTGAAAATCCAGATTTTACCGATTTTCATGTGCTATAGTCCATGGATTTTTTGTGATACAGGATTCCGGCATGATTTTGGCCAAATGTTTTTGTTGATAGACATTAGGACCTTATTTATGGCGTGAGTTGGTCCCGAGTGGAAAACGGGCACATTTTCAAGTTAAAACGAGCCTAGAGCATGAAAACCTAGATTTTACCGATTTTCATGTGCTATAGTCCATGGATTTTTGGAGATACAGGATTCCGGCACTATTTTGGCCAAAATATTTTGTGGACGTTTGTTACGACCTTCTAAATGGCGTGAGTTGGTCCCGAGAGGCAAATGGGTACATTTTCAAATTCAAACGAGCCCAGAGCGTGAAGAACTAGATTTTGCCAATTTTCATGTGCTATAGTCCATGAATTTTTGGTGATAGAAGCTTCCGGCATGATTTTGGCCAAAGTTTTTTATGGACATACGTTAGGACCTTATTAATGGCGTGAGTTAATCCCGAGGGGCAAACATGCGTCTTTTAGAGTTCAAACAAGCCCAAAGCGTAAAGAAACATATTTTTCCAATTTTCGTATGCTATAGTCTAAGGATTTTTGGTGATATAAGATTCCGGCATGATTTTGGCCGAAATTCTTTGTGGACATCTATTAGGACCTCATTAATGGCGTGAGTTTGTCTTGAGCGGAAAACAGACTCATTTTCAAGTTCAAACGAGCCCAGAGTGTGAAAAACCTGATTTTACCAATTTTCATGTGCTATAGTCCATAGATTTTTGGTGATACAAGTTTGAGATATGATTTTGGCCAAATATTTTTGTGGACATTCGTTAGGACTTTATTAATGGCTTTAGTTGGTCCAGTGGGGCAAACAGATGAATTTTCAAGTTCAAACGAGCCTAGAGTGTGAAAATCTAGATTTTACCAATTTTTGTGTGGTATAGTCCATGGATATTTGGTGATACAGGATTCCAGCATGATTTTGGCCAAAAATATTTGTGGACGTCTTTTAGGACCTTATTCATGGCGTGTCTTTTCCCCGTGAGTCAAACAGGTGCATTCTAAAGTTCAAACAATCTTAGAGCGCGAAAAACCATATTTTACTAATTTTCCTGTCCTATAGTCCATGGATTTTTGATGATACAAGATTCCGAAATGATTTTGGCCGAAATGTTTTGTGGACGTCTGTTAGGACCTTATTAATGTTGTGAGTTGGTCCCTATAACATCTCAGAATCTAGTAGACTAAGCAAGGGACTAAGTGAGAAGTCACAAGCCAAGTATTGAGCATGGGCACCCTTCACGAAGTACAAAACAGACTGTGAAGGGGACCACGAAGCGTGGTGTATCCGGTGGTGGCTCACAGAGTTAAGCCATGAAATACTCCCCTCCCACGAGCACCTAGCCGGATCGTAGTGGATACCATGACGTGTGGTGATGGTCTTCGTGAGGGAGCGAGTAGGTATATAAAAGTTGACCTGACTCTCCACACGAGACACTTGACGGCTCTTGAGAGCCTAGACGGCTTGTGGAAGGAGTCGTGAAGGGAGTGTGGTTTGGGCAAGGATTTCCAAGACATTTTTCAAGGACCACAGCTACCACAACGGGTCGTGTAGTCCTTGACGGTTCGTGATAGTGGGCGTCTAAGGTGTAGTCAGCGGTAAGTTTGACGGTAGTTTTGTGTTTTCCAGATTTCTTTAAAACAATACTATGTCGTCTTACCTATTCCTAGGTCCCCTATATAAGTGATTTTAACCCTAAAGCGTACCCATTCACGTCATTCTCTTAAATTCATCAAATAAAATTAGGTTTTTCCTCTCTAAAATATTTCTCTCTCTAGAAACTTGAAGAAGAAGAAGAAGGGTTGAAGCTAGGGCTCATGGTCAAGCCTCCCTCCTTCAATTGTTTATTGGCTTTGATAGCAAGGTATGATATTTTCAGCCATGATTCCTTCCATTCACGGAGTTCCCAAATTCTCTTTTTTTCAAAGTTTGAAATCTTTAATGGAGTTAGGGTTTTCTTCACTTGCCATGGGTTCTCTTGATTATTGAATTAAATGATTTAATTATGATCTCTTATGCATAAATTGATGAAATACTATGATTTCATGATGATTCCCCTATGACCCATGAAACCGCATGTTAGTTTCAAGTTACGAGCATATAATGTGGGTCTTGCATTATGAAGGAAGAGTTTTATGAAATCAAGCAAGAATTTATAGAATTACATGAATTTATGATGTAACCCATGTCTAACCCATGTTTTCTAAATGTTTGTGATTGAAAGTGGGTTTTAAACCTTGAAAGGTGAATTATGGAATTATGCATGTTATTATGAAATCTATGAAAATGTTTAAGGATGCTTTGAGAGTGAAGTATCAATGATGATGCTGTTGTTGTATTATTGAAATAATTTCTCATAAACACATGAAAGTATGATGATGAAAGGTTTTCTCACTTAAATGAATCAAAGATAAAGAGCTATCCTAATGAAATTTAGCTTGGATTGGTTATTGAATGATACCTTTCCATGGATAACTTATGACATAGCTTGGATTGGCAAGATGACATGCTCTTCCATGGATAATAAGAACAAGTAAGAAATGACTATTCCATGGGATTTATTCTTAGCACCGAGAGGATATTAAGATGGAAGATCTCCCGTTAGTAGAGGCCGGGTTTCTAGGAGCAATCTCATTATTCCTTACCTATGTTCCCCCATAGGATGATTGTCTAGATAGATATTAGCTAGTGGATCCACTTAAGCTAGAAGTTCTTGGTTCTACCTTGGCAAGTAGGAGAACCCTTTTCGGTGTGGGAGAAACCGGGGATCATGTTATAGCTCACATGGTCTCTATGATGGTTAAGGCTACTTCCCACAATAATAATGAACTAAGGTTACTTCAAGGAATATATCACATGCGTTCAAAGGTTTTAAATGATGTTAGCTTGCATTGACCATGTTTTATGACTCACGTTTTCTAACCGGTTATATCATGTTTTAGCTTGGTCAATTGCATGTCATGAAATGTCCTCTTTTAGCATGATTTAAATGTTTATATGCATGGCTATCATACTTGGTACATTGTTTTGTGCTAACGCATACTCTTGCCTACATTTCCCCAAATGTAGGATCTGACAGTCTGGGTTTTCAATTTCATGACTAGGGGTTGATTGCGAGGTTTCCGAGCTTTGGCGAGTCCTCATGTTTCAAGGACTAAATTTCATTGTTCTTAGTTTCTTTCTTATTTTATGTTTTGGACATGATGTATGGGCTAGGACCGATATCATTATATTGTATTAGATGGTTATTGAGACGAAATGCCTAGACTTCCGCTTTGCTTTTATAAAACTTTTGGACTTGAAATGTTGTCTTTACCTTTTTTGTTCTATTTATTATGTTATGAATGTTAAGTGGCCTGTATGGGGTCCCTCGGGGTCCTATATGCCATGTTACATCTTAGATGTACCCTTGGGTCGTGACAGTCCCA
Organism: Solanum gracilifrons; assembly: GCA_029582605.1. Classification (NCBI taxonomy): domain Eukaryota; kingdom Viridiplantae; phylum Streptophyta; class Magnoliopsida; order Solanales; family Solanaceae; genus Solanum; species Solanum gracilifrons. Next base: position 38,275 of record JAJOOH010071899.1, read on the forward strand.
AGGGGGAAACGGGTGCATTTTCATGTTCGAACGAGCCCTAAAGCGTGAAAAACTAGATTTTACTGATTTTCGTGTAGTATATTCCATGGTTTTTTTGTGATAAAGGATTCTGACATGATTTTCACTGAAACTTTTTGTGGAAGTCCATTAGGACCTTATTAATGGAGTGAGTTGGTTCCGAGGGCAAACGGGAGCATTTTCAAGTTCTAACAAGCCCGAGAGCGTGAAAAACCAAATTTTACCAAATTTGGTGATACAAGATTCTGATATGAATATAGCCAATGGTTTTTGTGGACGTCCGTGCGTGAGTTTGTACCGAGGGGAAAATGGGTGCATTTACAAGTTCAAATAAGCCTCAGAGCATGAAAACACAGATTTTTGCAATTTTTTGTGTGCTATAGTTCATGGATTTTTGGTGATACTAGATTCTGACATGGTTTTTTCTTAATTTTTTTGTGGACGTCCGTTAGGACCTTATAGATAGAGTGAGTTGGTCCCGAGGGGGGAAAAGGCGCATTTTCAAGTTCAAACAATCCCCGGAGTGGTAAAAACTAGATTTTACCGATTTTCGTGTGCTATTGTCCATGGATTTTGGTGATACAAGATTCCAGCATGATGTTGGCCAAAAATAATTTTGGACGTCCGTTCCCAAGGGGCAAACAAGCACATTTTCACGTTCAAACGAGCCACGGAGCATGAAAAAATAGATTTTACCAATTTTAGTGTGCTTATTGTCCATCAAATTTTGGTGATACAGAATTTCGGCATGATTTTGGCAAAAAAATTTTATGGACGTCCGTTAGGACCTTATCAATGGCCTGAGGTTGTCCATATGGGTAAACTGGCACATTTTGAAGTTTAAACGAGCCCTAGAATGTGAAAAAGTAAATTTTACCAATTTTCGTATGCTATAGTCCGTGGATTTTTGGTGATACAGGATTCCGGCATCTCCTACTCATAAGCTACATTATCAATCCTCTTGGATATCCTGTAAGCACCAGTATATCGGGGACTAAGCTTCCCCTTCTTAACAAATGTCATAACACCCTTCATGGGTGAAACCTTCAAATAGACACAATCATCTACTTCATACTCTTAGTCTCTTCTTCTAATATTATTATAGGATTCTGATGACTCTACGCTATTTTCAACTTTTCTTGAATAATCTTCACGTTCTCCATAGCTTGATGAACTAAGTCTGGTCCTATCAACCCAGCTTCACCAACCTCATACTATCCAATAGGAGATCTGAATCTTTTCCCATAAAGAGCTTCATAAGGAGCCATCTAGATGCTAGAGTGATAACTATTGTTGTAAGAAAAATCTATGAGAGGTAAGTGATTATCCTAATTACCTTTGAAATCAATCACACAATCCCTCAACATATCTTCTAAAGTTTGAATGGTGAGCTCTGCTTGACCATCAGTCTGAGGATGAAAAGCAGTACTCAAGTTCACCTTCGAACCCAAACCTTTCTGGAGAGACTTCCAAAATTGTGCTCTAAATTGTGCACCTCAATCTGAAATGATGGACACTGGAACTCCATGAAGTCTAACTATCTCTTGAAGATATAACTTAACATAATCCTCTGCTGAATGCGTAGTCTTTTCTGGCAAAAGTTGGCTGATTTAGTCATTCGATCTACAATCACCCAAATAGAATCAGGTTGCCTGCTAGACCGCGACCAACCAGTAATAAAGTTCATATTGATCACTTCCCACTTCCATTCCATAATTTCTATATTTTGAGCCATACCACCGGGGATTTGGTTCTCTACCTTGACTTGTTGGCAATTCGGGCACTTAGCAACGAACTCAGCAATACACTTCTTTATACTACTCCACTAATAGGCTTCTCTCAATTCACGATACATCTTTGTGCAACCCGGGTGAAAAGAATATTTGGAGCTACGAGCTTCCTCCATGATTCTCTCTTGCAGTTCATCTACCTTAGGTACACACAATCTACCTTGATAACTCAATACACCATCTCCCACTTGTTCAAAAGCCATCACTTTCTACTTATGAATATTTGCCTTTAATTCAAGCAAAATAGGGTCGTGGTCTTGTTTCTCTTTCACCTCTGACAGTAATGAGGATTCAGTCGCATTCATTACCACTACTCCACCTTCATTGGAATCCAACAAACGAACTCCTAAGCGTGCAAGTCTGTGCACATATTTTGCTAATTCTTTCTTGTCTACATCAATATGGGCGGTACTACCCATAGATAACTGCACAAGGCATTAACAACAACATTAGCCTTACCTGGATGGTATAGAATACTCATGTCATAATCCTTAAGTAATTCCAACCACCTCCTCTGTCTGAAATGAAGCTCCTTCCAATTGAATACATTCTGAAGACTCTTGTGATCGGTGAACATATCCACATGAACACCATAAAGATAGTTACGCCATATCTTCAAAAGATAAAACTATAGCAGCCAACTCTACATCATGGGTTGGGTAATTCTTCTCATGAACATTAAGTTGTCTTGAGGCATAAGCTATAACTTTTCCATTCTGCATTAATACACAACCCAGTCCAATTCTGGATGCATCACAATACACAACAAAACCTTGCGCACCTTCTGGTAAGGTTAACATTTGGCAACAATTAACCTAGTTTTCAATTCCTGATATATTTCTCACAAGCTTCAAACCATTGAAACTTCATTGTTTTCTAAGTCAACTTAGTTAACAACGATGAAATAGATGAGAAACTCTCGACAAACCTCCCATAATAGCCAGCCAATCCCAAGAAATTCCTAATAGTAGTTGAAGACGTGTGCCAACACTAGTTCTGGACTGCCTATATCTTCTGCGTGTCGACTTAAATCCCATCACCAAAAAACAATGTGGCCTAAGAATGCCACAGACTCAAGCAAAAACTCAGACTAAGAGAAATTAGCATACAACTCTCTATCCTTGAGAATTTGGAGAACTACTCTGAGATTACTAGCATGATCTTCCTTATTCCTAGAATAGATTAAAGAAAAAATTTCCTCTTTTTGTTGTTTGAGATATTACTCAAAAATCTTTCTCTTAAAAGAGATGGTACTTAAAGTTGCTCATTAACTCTTTTGGAAATCGGTGTTTCCTCTCTTGATTAAATGTGAAAACATTTACTCTTGGGAGTACTTAGTTCTCGTATATCATTTTTAAGAAAATGAATGCAACTTTACTCTTCCTCAAACTCAAATGCTCAAGTCTTATAACAATCTTAAAAATATTTGCAAAAGACTTCTCAAAGGACTCGAAAGAGCTCCCAAGACTTGGCTCTTAGCTCTCCCTTGAATTTGAATATATGGATTTAAGGTTATGATTCATGTTTATAAATGATTTATAGATGTTTAGAAGTAGTTTAGAGTAGTTAGAATCAATAAGAAGTAGCGGTATACTTTAGAAGGACTTAGACGGGCTGAACGATGGAAAAAGGGTGGGGGCAGATGACTCGGGCACACTGTTGGTGCCCTGTGCCAGCCCCTTAAGTTCAGAGACCTATTTCGGGAGCACTACTGGTGCATCTGTGGTGCGCCGTGCCACCATACCCTCAGGCAATTCCGACAAATTTTTCTACTTATTTTCTGACCTTAATTTGACTAGAATCTAACCGTTTCTTCTCAAATCACTTAGAATCGAATATTCAACGTATGTGCATGATAATATACATCAAAACAACCTTCAAAATACTAACACCTATCCCAAGAATTCATCGAAATCCCAACAATCAAGATTATCAAAGGTATTCCAAAAAAACTCAACAAGAACTAAAATCCTTCAATTTTAAGAACAAATTTGCACGAAAAATAACATGATTGGCATGCTGGTGAACGAACTCAACACCATGATAACTAACATACCTATTTAGGGATCAACCCTTGGTGAAATGACCTTCGATTCTGCAAGAAAACTCCAAGAACGCCTTGACTTTTCTCTTTTTCTCCTATTATTGAACTCTTCTCAAAACCCTAGTGTATATTGGTTTGGGAAAAATGGAACCAAACAATTTTAGACCGCTAATTAATTACTTAAAACGAATTAACCTGATTGGGTAAGGAAAAGACCAAAATACCCCACTTAAATTCGGGTAACTTTCCTTAATCGGACATCCAAATTTTAAAATGTTAAATCTCCCTCATATGAGCTTGCAAATTAGCGAAGTTGGTGGCGTTGAAAAGAGGATTCCAAGACCTTTCATTTGATATCTCATGGGCCACATAACTCATCTTGTACTGAATGTTGTGGTCGTTTGAAGTTGACCCAAAATTCACTTCTTAAGCTTAACTCGAATTTTTTTTCCAGATTTAGCTTATTTCCAATTTAATTCTTCTATCTTTATCTCTTCAAATATCGAGGTGTTAAACCCTACTTCACCGAGTTGGCTAAGGGAAGGAATATTTTACCTTCTATGAATCCGAGGTGTTACATGTTTCGATAATAGATCCATTTAGGTCATCATCTTGGCCATGTTTTCATGCTGCTCTTGGTCCTTTTCTATTTGTTCCTTTGTCATCTTTAAGTTCAAAAGAGACACTTGATCTTCCCTAGTGTAACAAGCGCGGTTAATCTTTTTCATCCCATCAACAAGAGTAGATGCTAATTCGAATGGTTGTTGCATGATTCCTCCATGAACAAGCTGATCGGCCACACTCTTGTTGATTGAATCTAGACTCCAGTAGAAGTGTTGTAACAACACATTGTTCGGGAGCCCATGCGTTGGACATTGAAACACCAACTTCTAAAACCTCAACCATGTCTCATGATTTACCATCCAATCATTTGAAGTTCTAAAGCTTATCTCTCAACGCCATCATACTCAAAGGAAGGGAAAACCTTATATAGAACGTATCAGTGAGATCTTCCCAAGAAGTAATTGAGTCCCTTGGTAGGTTGGCTAACCACTTTGTTTCCTCCACCATAAGAGAAAAAAGGAACAAACAAAGTCGGCCCAACTCCTGAGTGATATATTTTTGAAGGAAAATGGACCACACATATCCATAAAGTTCTGTATATGGTCATGGGGATCCTCACGAGCCAGCCCTCCAAATAAACTCTTCAGTTGCAACAGCTGCACCATAGTACTAGTCACGTGAAATACCACATTGCCCACAAACAGAGGCAACATAATAGCACCCGCACTTTCTAGCTGAGCTTCATTCACATAATGCAAATTACCGATGTCATCATTGTGTCCAATTTGTCTAGCATTGCTCCCGTTTACACTCATCCCGTCACCTGTTTAAGAGCAGCCAACGACACACAAAAAAATGAGTTGATCCAACTACAATAAGATTAGTTCACAATTAAACTTCACTAAAAGAATTCTAAGCACTGCTCCCCGGCAGCGGTGCTATTTTTGATAACACTCAACTACGCATCATCTAATTCTTAGTGTATGTGGTCGTAATCAAGTATAAACCCAACTAAGAGTTGGGGTCAATCCCTGAAGGAGTGGTACAGTAGAGAATTCAATTACGAAGTAAAAAAAGTATTTTAATTGTTTGTAAAAGTAGATATTTTCGGAACAATTAAAGTAAATGGAAGGGGTTTGACAACTAGTGTTATATGGGGTATTAGAGTGAGAAATTAACAACTATGAAAATATGAGAGTAATCAAATAGAGAGGGGTCCTTCGGGATGTGATCGATTAAACATCAATTTTTCACTAAATGGGTGGTTAATATTTAATAAAACTCGTTGAACCTTAGTGGGTAGGCTAGACTTTAAATAAAATAGCCATCTCTCGATCAAATATCATGAATCTAGCGAGCTCTCTCGAACCTCGACAAGCCCAACAAACATGAACAACCCAAAAACTCAATTAATCTACTCTTTCGAGCTAGATTGGTAGGATTAAATTTAGATCCACTTTCTCAAGTTGATTCCACAATAACCCAATCACTACAATCATAAATTATTAGTTTTAATTCTAAAACCACTTTCTCAAGCAAGCCTAGAATGCTAAACTAGAACTGTATTTGCAACTATAATTCATCATTTAAAACTCAACTGTCAATTCAACCCACTTCGAACCAACAATTAAATCAGTAAATACTTACACCCATAAGCTAATTCAAACATTCAATGACATTATCACACCCCCAAGAATGGGGTTTTTAGCCAAACATCATAAATAGCAAGAAAACGTTACCAACTATGTTCTCCATCAGCTTGGGTAAAAAATTGCAACTCTTCACGATGATCAAAATCAGTTAAAAATCAAAAGCCAACCTAAATTCCTACTCAGAAAGACTAAAAACAATGTTCTGAGTGTTTTAGATCAAAAACCCAAAGTTAGAATGTGAGGGAACTCCTTTTATTCTTTTCAAAGTTTCATTTATAGTTCCTTGATTTTTAACTTCGGAGCCATTCGGTGGAATAAGTTGAGCGTCACCGATCGAGTCGGCGACGCGCCAAATGCTCATTTCCATTGCCTTCTTGGCTTGACTCTTCATCACTTCCTTGTTGTATCTTTAGGCGATCAAAATTACCATCGCTGATGTATTTGACACTTTGCCGAATTACACCATTCCATTGCTGAGTTAGCTTTTCCCATTGGCTGGCCTTCTGGCACTTTTGGTGAGCTGAAGAGCCACTCGGCGACTCGCCGAGTGATCTTGGCGATCATCAGTCTTGATTTTCTTCAGCTTTTTCACTCATTCTTACCCGGTAATCTCCTTACCCTGCTCTTTTGACTTCATTGCTGTAAATTAGCATTTTAACATTAGTTTAGAGCATAAAATAGGCATTGAGGACACTAAAACCCTGGATATTAAACCCTAAATAATTTGAAATCCCCGACTCATCAATACTCTTCATATATTTTATACATTTAGACATGTTGGGCTTTTCCACTTTTGGGATATTAAATTTCTTTTTTTAGATTCTGCACAATGCATATTTTATATGAACTTGTATAGAAATGTCATGCCATGGTTAGCTTGAAGTCACTTGTGACACTAACTATCGTGTTGCGTCTAGGGGTAGGCTCAAGGCATGACATATTTGCAATGATTTTGTGGCATTTGTCATTTTGTTTTGTATTTACCTAACAAGTGTTGACTTAGGTCAACGTTTTGATGAGATGATCTCCATTGGTGGTTTCATTAGTTCCATTAAGTTTGAAATATAAATTTTTATTGGGTAGTATAGTTCATTTGCGTTCACAAGTTTTTGAACTAATTTTGATCCCCCATCGGGGGAATTTCCTGAATTTGGCATTTTGCTGATGCAGTGCTGCTGGTGAAGCATGATTTGCTTTTCCATGATCGCGGGCCCTTGGCCGCATTAAAAGATTGATGGATAACCTGCCCTTCATGTTCACAGAGTGTAACTACGGTGACCTCTACATTCGTGTAAGGATCTCTTCATTCGGGGGCTGTGTGAGCATTGACCTCCACAATTGTAGGCCTCCCTTCGCATTCATGAAGGGTCAATGCTATGACCTCCTTGTTCAGGGAAAAAGCTTCGTGATTTTTGAGAGATAATATCCACGCAGCTATTTAAAATATCAACCCTTTTTTCATTATGCATTTTCTTAAAAGACTAAAGTCTTAGGCCGATATAGAGAGCTTCTATTGGAGTTTTTTTTAGAGATTATTGGATTGTGTTGGGGAACTATTTGGGCGTGTTGTGCGGTCAATAACTATTCCATTTATCTTTGTAATTCTCATCTATTTCTCCTTCATTTCGCCATTTTTTTCTTTTGAGCTTGAATGATTGTGAGATTGTTTTGACTTGATTATTGCTCAGATTGTGTCTGTTTCGGGGAAACAAGTTCTTTGAGTTGTGTGGGACCTAATGGTGAAGTCAATTTTATGACTCCATGTGTGGGTCCCACAATTATATTTTTAGGTTGTTTGTTAATTTTTTTTAAATCCTATATTTTTATGCGTATCATTTGCTTGTTTTGCGATCTTTTTATGTTTTTGATAGCGTCGCATCTTCTAGAGGCCCTTTGTAAGGAAAATGTTCTGAAGTAGAGGTTTGGGTTCCATTTTAGCCTTGAGATAGGTTACAATTTCACTTCTTTAAGGCTTGGCTCAGTTAGTTAAACAATGTATTGAGTAGTATTGATTGTTAGGTTGGATTTTTAGGACTAGTTGCACCCTTACATGATCCTTTGCCAATTTATGGTCATCTTTGGGTTGCGTAGTGTAGGTTTTCGATTGAAAAACATAGTTTAGTTTTATCTTTAACCTTGGTGTCATTAGTATCCTTAGAAATTGCTCTTTTGCGGTGTGAAACTAATTTTCTCACATGCTTATTGGTTGTGATTTATTTGTGTGCTTATGTTGTGACTTTGAGCCTTTAAATTTGAATGGTTATTGATTGTTGGGCCCGAGGTCATGAGCTCGGACTAGTTGAAATTCCAAGTTAGTACATTTGTGGTATGTTCAGTATTACCTGAATGTTTGATTGATATGTTGTTTCTGATTGAGTGATTGAGTTTTCTTCTAATATTTTAACTTGAATTTTATTGTTACTTCTGGAAAGCCTTAGAAATGGTATAATGGGATAAGAGGAATAAATTTTACTTAATGCCTTCTTGTTGACCCCCAAAAGGGCCGGCCACTATCTATTTTAAAGATAATTTTTTTTACCGAAATTATGGCATTTTGGGGTTTTTATGAAAGAAATAACAACCATGCTTGATTTTATGAATCTCCATTCATATTGGGATACTTTCGTACTGATATGTCTGAGGTATAATTTTTTTAAGACCTATGGTTCCTAAATCATACAGATCTATTGGGATTTAGCTACTATAGTTTCTATAATGTTTAATACTTGTTTCTTGGAGAATTAGTATAGTCCCATGTTTACAACTCTATAACCCTAGCTTGTGTTAAATATCTGTATTTCATGAATTATAATTGTGAGGCAGATTAGTCAGACAGTCACTCTTCAAAATTTGAATGCCATACCCTTTAGTATATGTATGATGCATTCTAAGATAATTATCAGTATTCTGAGTTATTTAGTATTACAGTTGCATTCTTAGCTTTATATTCAGTTGGGAGTAATCTTAGCACCGAGTTGGACTGAGTTCAACGTATCCTCGAGTCCTAGAACTACGGGCCCTCCTAGGTTTATCAGTCCCCTCTGTTGGGCATCAATTTTTGTGATCACACCACATTCATGTCTTTATACCCTAGAAAGGTATATTGGGTCTTCTCAATGAGGTGTATACATCAGACACCACGATTAGCTCACCTGGTTTTTGTTGGTTAATATTATCACCCACTGTCAGATTCATGGTTCATTGACAATGTATCCTGTATTTATTTCGGTATTCAAGTTGAGCATGTTATATCTTCATGATTAGTACTTGGTCATTACATCAAGCTTAGTTTTCAACTATGCTTCAGTATATCTATTTCCTTGTTCAGTTTTTATTGTTCAACTAGCATATATCCCACATGCTCCGTACATTCAAAGTAACGGCACATACTTTTGTGTTACATCATTATATAATGTAGGTTCATGCATTCAGCATCCAGATTGTACTCAACAACATTAGTGGTGAGTCCTCAAAGTTCAGGGACAATAGATATGATTTACTTTTCAGTATTCACTTTTCAGTTTTAGGCCTGTGAGACTTAGCTGGGGGCATGTCCCAGCAACTCAGATCAGTTGGAGGCTTTTCGATATAGAGTAGATTCAGCTTGAGTTGTAAGTCTTGTTTTAAGTCATCACTATACTGTTTATATATTTTATACATTCAGAAATGTTGGTCTTTTCCCCATTTAGAATATTAAACTTTTTTTTAGATTCCACACATTGCATGTTTAAATTGAACTTGTATAATTATGACATGTTTTGGTTAGCTTGAAGTCACTTGTGACACTAAGCACCCTATTGCGTCTAGGGATAGCCTCGGTGAGTGACATGTTTGCAATGATTTTGTGGCATTTGTCATTTTGTTTTTCTATTTACCTTACAAGTGTTGACTTGGGTCAACATTCTGATGCGACGATCTCCATTGGTGGTTTCATTAATTTTGTTAAGTCTGAAATGTGAATTTTGATTGGGTTGCATAGTTTGTTTGTGTTCACGAGTTTTCAAACTAATTTTGATCCCCCATCGGGGGAGTTTCTGAAGTTGGTATATTGCTGATGTAGTGCTGCTGGTGTAGCACTATTTGCTTTTCCATGATTGTTGTCCCTTGGCCGCATTAAAGGATTGATGGATAACTTGCCCTTCATGTTCACAAAGTTAAACTACGGTGGCCTCTACATTCGTGTAAGGATCTTCTCGTTCGTGGGCTGTGTGAGCATTGACCTCCACAATTGTAGGCCTCCTTTAGCATTCGTGAAGGGTCAGTGCTCTGACCTCCTTATTCGCAGAAAACACTCCTTGATTGTAAAGAGATGATATCCTCGTAGTTATTTCAAAGATCAACCCATTTTTGTAACGACCCGAAAAACTAGTAAGTGAAACTAGAGCCTACCGAGTGTGTGATTGAGTTTGATATGGGGTTTGAAGTTGTAAAATGAGCTATCGGGCTTAGGTTGAGGGATTTAGGGGTTAAACATCAACGTAAGACCCCACAAGGACCAACCAAAGGTCCTTGAAGGGGACTCTAAAGCCTAACCCCAAGGCTGCCCCAATTAACCAAGAGTTGTCAAAAAGATGAGGACCTACGGTTGGGACCTATGCCCTGTAGGTCTATCCACGCCCCTTGGAATACATCCGTAGGTCAAGGCCAAAAATGGGGAGGTTTTGAACCAAACCATGGACGTGAAGTACGGGGCGTCACCCCACTCACGGTCCGTGGGTTGGTGGCGTGAGTCTCAGCTGTGCATTTTGCCAAATCTCGGTCAAGCTAGGGGCAATGTGGTAAATTCCTTTTAAGGTTAGTTAAGTTAAGGGACGGATTATATGGATTATTTAAAGTTAGTTAAGGATTTTTAAACTATTAAACACCCTTTTCAATTCATTATTCCCAACACTCAAAATTAGAAACTACCTCCTCTCCAAATAATCCTCTCTCTAGAAACCACCATTAGAGAAGAAGGAGTCAAGGTTTGAAGCTCAAGATTTCATCTTTCTCACTCAATTTTTGTGGAGTCTCTACAATCAAGGTATGGAAGTCATCATACTTGATTAAGTTTCATTCAAGGAGCTCTTTCAAAAGATGATTTCAAGTTTCCAAAATCCCCCAAAAATCTAGGGTTTCAATCTAAGCATGGGTTCAATTCCAAATTACTTTCAAAGGTTTATATATGATGAATTATGATGAATTTTTCCCATGAACCCATGATTCCCACAAAGTACTAAATTGTGAGTTTGTTATTTGGGTTGAATGATTAAGGATGCATGTTGAATTGTTTATGTCTACATTGAATTAGTTATTGAATCATGATATTCCCTTATCTAATATAGTATTCTAGATATTTGGGTTGAGATTGATTCATAGCCTTGGAGGGCAATTTCATGAAAGATTTATGTATGATCATGATGTGAAGTATATACATGTGGTTACAACGAAAGTATTATGATCATGTTTAGAATGAACTTGCATTATTATTGAAAGCTTATTCTCAATTAACACTCATGAATGATGATAATAGAGTGTGAAGGGTTTCTTAAATGTAATGTACTCCATGAATTAGTAGGCCTAGGCATCCTCTTCTTGTGTAAATTAAAGTAATATTGATTGATTTATCTTTAATTTTGTAGGCTTAGGCATCCTCTTCTTGTGTAAGTGAAAGTAATGTTGATTGTTGTATCTTGAATTGGTAGGCTTAGGCATCTTCTTCTTGTGTAACGAATGTGCATTGACTTAATGAATATGAATCGATAGGTCAATGGAATTCCTTTCATAAATGACTAATGAAGTGTTCTAAGGATTTGTATTGAATCGATAATCTAATAGGCTTCCATTCGTAATGAGCCAATGAACTAATGTAATGAGGAATCTTGAATCGATAGGCCAATGACATTCATTTCATAATGAGTCAATGAACTAATGTACCATGAATCGATAGGCCAATGGCATTCCTTTCATGTGTATAATGATGCAATAATGAATCTTGAATTTATTGGACAATGACATTCCTTTCATGAGGATTCAATGAGCTATCATAATAATGTACCATGAATTGATAGGCCAATGGTATTCATTTCATGTGTGTAATGATGTACCTTGGGTCGATAGGCCAATGGCATTCCTCTCAAGTGCAATAATGTAATGTGAATGAACTACCCTATGGGAATGAAGGCTAAGCATTGAGTGAATATGGTAAGATGGATGCCCTCCCTACGTGAGGCCGAGTTTCAATGAACATCTTTCTTATCCCATAACTATGTGCCCATATAGGTTATTAGCTAGTGAATCCACCAAAGCTAAAATGTTACCAGTCCTACCTTAGGCAAGTAGACCACCCCTTTACGGTGTGGGACAGACACCAGATTTCATGTTAAGCTCAAATGGTCTATGTCGGTTAATTCTTATTCCCATCATGTGAGATATGTGCTATGGTTGCTTGAGAGGTTCTATGAAGTGTGGGTAGTAGTATGGGATGCCATCGATGCATTGCACGAGTAGGTTTTGAGAGGGCTATGGTGTGATTCTCCAATGTCTTAATGTCTAATGAATGAATGCGCTCTTAATGAAGCTAATGAAGAATGTTGACTCAAATGCTTAATGTAATGATGCATGGTTTACTTGGATTGTATTATGAGTTACTTCCTTGTCATGACTTATGAAATGTATGTGTTCCTTATGTATGAGTTTTGTCTAAACATGAAAAGGAAGAATGGTAAGTTCACCTTTGGTGGCCTCAAAGTGGTACTTAGTATGGATGGTGGTATGGTATGCTATTCATACATTGCACAAGTATAGCTTAGGGTTAGTTAAGGTGAAATCTCTATTGTGATGAATAGGCTTGCATGTTGATTATGTTTGTATCTTATGCCTCTTATACTTATGTTCATGATGTTTCTCAAAATTGGCATATAACATGATTTTCAAATAAAAATGTCCTTTTTAAGCATGGTTTTTGTATGGCTATCATACTTAGTACATTAAATGTCCTAACCCATATTCTTTTATTTTCTACAAAGTACAGGTTCTGGCAAGTGAGTTGAGTTCTTCTAGTTCAAGCTTGGATTGATTTACGTCCATAGCTTGTGGTATGTCCTGATAGATCCAAGGAGAAGTGCTTTATTGATCTTTAATGTCTTTCATTGTACTATATACTTCTTAGACTTTCTATTGTAAAGGGTTGTGACCCTACTTTTTATTCAAAGATATTTTTAGATGGCCATGTGATACAAGTAGACTTTCGTTGTTTTAAATTATTGGATTTTATGGATTTAAAGTGTTTTAAATTTCGCACTATTTCTATTATCTTATGTGATGGCATGCTATGAGGCTTTTATGAGACTCTTCGAAGTCTTGTACGCTGTGTCACATCCGGGGTATAGGCTCGGGTCGCCATAAACATGGTATCAGATCATAAGATTTTGGGATGGTTTTTAGGATTGATGTCTCACAAGCCACATCGAGTAGAGTTTTGTTCATAGTGTGAAGTGCGCCACATTTATGAATGAGAGGCTATAAGGCGTTAGGAAACTACACTTCTTTCATTACTCTTTGAAGTCGTGCCATAGAGTTTAGCTCTATAAAAGTCCTTTTCCTAACCCTTCTCTTGTGTTTATAGGATATGAATACAAGAAGGGCGACCGCAAGAAGGATGGAAGAGGAGAATTTGAATGAGGGAGTTCCTCCCCAAGGTCCTCAAGGTGACCAAGTTCCTCAAGGAAATCAAGTTCCGGTTTATCCTCCGGCCATGTCTATTGAAGAAGTTAGGTCGGCTCTTTTAATGATGGCACAAGTCGTAACTACTCAAGCCCAAGCTATTACGGCTCAAGCCACTAAGGGTGTTGAGACTCATGTGAACCCTAATATGAGCACTATGGCTTTTAGATTGAGGGACTTTGTGAGGATGAGTCCTCTGGTATTTCTTGGTTCCAAGGTGGGAGAGGATTCCCAAGAGTTTGTGGATGGGGTGTAGGTATTTAATGCTATGGGGGTGACTTCTATAGAAAAAAGTGGAACTAGCCTCTTATCAATTGAAGGATGTTGCCCAAGTTTGGTTTACTCAATGGAAAAGCAATAGGCCGGTAGGAGCGGGTCCTATAGATTGAGAGGTGGTTAAGAAATCATTCCTTGGTAGGTTCTTTCCCTATGAGAAAAGGGAAGCCAAGGTGGAGGAGTTTATCAACCTTAGGCAAGGTAACATGAGTGTGCAAGAGTACTCCCTGAAATGTACCCTATTGTCTAAGTATGCTCCATCTTTGGTGTCTAATCCGAGGGATGAGATGAGTAGATATGTGACGGGTGTGTCCGACTTAGTTGAGGAAGAATGTTATATGACAATACTCCATGATGACATGAATATCTCTAGGCTTATGGTGTTTGCTCAACAAATTGAGGAGTTCAAAATTAAGAAAAATAATAAGAAGATGAAGAGAACTAGGTCTCATGAGCAAGGTTAACCAAGGTTCAATGAGAGAGCTTTTAATCAAGATTTGTGAAGAACTCCTAGGGTTAACCAAGATAAAGGTAGTGGGTCTCTATTTCCTAGACCTATTTGCACCACTTGTGGAAGGAAACACTACGGGAAGTGCCTAGCCGGTACGAATGGTTGCTATGGTTGTGGAAAGAGTGATCCTCAATTGAAAATTTCCCTACTCTTACGGCCAAGGGAAGAGAGGCCAAACAACCTTCTCTAAGTGGCCCGGATCCTAATGCTCCAAAGTATGGTCGTTTCTGTGCACTACGGTCCAGAGAGGACAAATGAGCTTTTCCGAATGAAGGCACTTGTATGTTGATGGTTTATTATAGTGTGAATTTCTTGTTAAGATCCCTATGTTATTCTCATGTTAAGCCTTAGTATGGGTTTACTCCCAAGGGGGAGATAGTATGTTGAATAGTAAAGTTGTTGAGAGTTCTGATATCCTTATCTCTTTCCTTCTATTCCTATTCAAGCTTGAGACCAAGAGTTCCTTGTAGCTTGTTTCATGTTTTGGAGTCATGTATTATTATGTGTTTACATAGTCTCCTTATTATATGCATGTTCTTGATGAATTTATGTTTAAATGAGAAAAATGATTTTTTATGATTTATGTTCTTCATGTTGATGTGCATTTAGTATGTGTTGCCTATATGCTTCATAACATGAATTCTTCAACATGCCTAAATGTGCTTTGGAGATTAATTGCATAATGTGCCTAATGATGAGCATGATTTGAGTTGGAGAAGGTAATTCCTCTAATGTAATGAGAAATGTTGAAGTTTTCATGCATAATGAGTTCGTAGATGTAGTTCCTATTTCTTCTGTTGCATAGAGTATGTTTGAGATGGAGTTGATGTTTCCTCCTAGTTTTGTGCATTGATTATGATGTTTCATGCATAATGGGCTTCTAGTATTGAGTGTTTAATTCTATAAAGTGTTTAAAGTTTCATTCAAGGATGAATGTTCCCAAGGGGGAGTTAATGTAACGACCCGAAAAACTAGTAAGTGAAACTAGATCCTAATGAGTGTGTGATTGAGTTTGATATGGGGTTTGACGTTGTAAAATGAGTTCCCAGGCTTAGGTTGAGGGGTTAAACATCAAGGTACGACCCCCCAAGGACCAACCAAGGGCCCTTGAGGGGGACAATAAAGCCTAACCCCAAGGCTGCCCCAAGTAGCCAAAAGTTATCAAAAAGATGATGACCTACGGATGGGACCTATGCCCCGTAGGTACATCCACGCCCCTTGGAACACATCCGTAGGTCAAGGCCCCAAATGGGGAGGTTCTGAACCAAACCACGGACGTGCAGTATGGGGCGTCACACCACTCACGGTCCGTGGGTTTGTGGTGTGATTCTCACCTGTGCATTCTACCAAATCTCAGCCAAGCTAGGGGAAACGTGGTAAATTCCTTTTAAGGTTAGTTAAGTTAGGGGACGATTTATATGGATTATTTAGAGATATTTAAGGCTTTTTAAAGTATTAAACACCCTTTTCAATTCATTATTCCCAACACTCAAAATTAGAAACTACCTCGTCTCCAAATAATCCTCTCTCTAGAAACCACCATTGGGGAAGAAGGAGTCATGGTTTGAAGCTCAAGATTTCTTCTTTCTCACTCAATTTTTGTGGAGTTTCTACAATCAAGGTATGGTAGTCTTCATCCTTAACTAAGTTTCATACAAGGAGCCCTTTAAAAAGATGATTTCAAGTTTCCCAAATCCCCCAAAAAGCTAGGGTTTCAATCTAATCATGGGTTCAATTCCAAAATATTTTCAAAGGTTTATGTATGATGAATTATGATGAATTTCCTCTATGAACCCATGATTCCCCCAAAATACTAAATTGTGAGTTTGTGATTTGGGTTGAATGATAAAGGATGCATGTTGAATTGTTTATGTCTACATTTAATTAGTTATTGAATCATGATATTTCCCTTATCCAATGTAGTATTCTATATGATTGGGTTGAGATTGATTCATAGCCTTAGAGGGCAATTTGATGAAGGATTTATGTATGATCATGATGTGAAGTATATGCATGTGGTTACAATGAAAGTATTATGATCATGTTTAGAATGAACTAGTGTTATAATAGAAAGCTTATTCTCAATTAACACTCATGAATAATGATTATAGAATGTGAAGGGTTTCTAAAATTTAATGTACACCTTGAATCGGTAGGCCTAGGCATCCTCTTCTTGTGTAAATGAAAGTAACGTTGATTGATGTATCTTGAATTGGTAGGTTTAGGCATTCTCTTTTTGTGTAAATGAAAGTAATGTTGATTGTTGTATCTTGAATTGGTAGGCTTAGGCATCCTCTTCTTGTGTCATGAATGTGCCTTGACTTAATGAATATGAATCGATAGGCCAATGGCATTCCTTTCATAAATGACTAATGAAGTATTCTAAGGATTTGTATTGAATCGATAGGCTAGTAATATTCATTTCATAATGAGCAAATAAACTAATGTAATGACGACTCTTGAATCGATAAGCCTATGACATTCTTTTTATAATGATTCAATGAACTAATGTACCACCAATCGATAGGCCAATGACATTCCTTTCATGTGTATAATGATGTAATGATAAATCTTGAATCGATAGTCCAATGGCAGTCCTTTCATGGGGATTCAATGAGCTATCATTATAATGTACCATGAATCGATAGACCAATGGAATTCATTTCATGTGTGTAATGATGTACCTTGGGTCGATAGGCTAATGGCATTACTCTCAAGTACAATAATTTAATGTGAATGAACATCTTTCTTATCCCATAACTATGTACTCGCGCATAGGTTATTAGCTAATGGATCCACCTAAGCTAAAATGTTACCGGTCCTACCTTAGGCAAGTAGACCAACCCTTTACGGTGTGGGACTGACACTTGATTCCATGTTAAGCTCACATGGTCTATGTCGGTTAATGCTTATTCCTATCATTAGATATACGTGCTATGGTTGCTTGGGAGGTTCTACGAAGTGTGGATGGTAGTATAGGATGCCATTCATGCATTGCACGAGTATACTTTGAGAGGGCTATGTTGTGATTCTCCAATATCTTAATGTCTAATGAATGAATGTGCTCTTAATGAAGCTAATGAAGAATGTTGACTCAAATGCTTAATGTAATGATGCATGTTTTGCTTGGATTGTATTATGAGTTACTTCCTTGTCATGACTTATGAAATGTATGTGTTCCTTATGTATGAGTATTGTTTAACGATGAAAAGAAAGAATGGCAAGTTCATCATTAGTGGCCTCAAAGTCGTACTTAGTATGGATGGTGGTATGGGACTCTATTCATACATTGCACAAATATTGCTTAGGGTTACTTATGGTGAAAGCTCTAATGTGATGAAATGGCATGTATGTTGATTATGTTTGTATCTTATGCCTCTTATACTTATGTTCATGATGTTTCTCAAAATTGGCATATAGCATGATCTTCAAATAAAAATGTCCTTTTTAAGCATAGTTTTTGCATGGCTATCATACGTAGTACATTAAATGTGGTAACCCATATTATTTTATTTTCTACAAAGTGTAGGTTCCGGCAAGTGAGTTGAGTTCTTCTAGTTCAAGCTTGGATTGATTTCCCTCCATAGCTTGTGGTATGTCCTCATGGATCCAATGACAGGTGCTTTATTGATGTTTCATGTCTTTCATTGTACTAGATACTTCTTAGACTTTCTATTAAAAAGGGTCGTGACCCTACTTTTGATTCAAAAATATTTTTAGATGGCCATGTGAGACAAGTAGACTTCCACTGTTTTAAATGATGTTTTCGATTGTATGGATGAAAAGAGTTTTAAATTCTGCACTATTTCTATTATCTTGTATGATGACATGCTATGAGGCTTGTATGAGAGTTTTCGGAGTATTGTATGTCGTATCACGTCCAGCGTGTAGGCTCGGGTCGTGACAATATTTATTATGCATTTTCTTAAAAGACTAAAGTCTTTGGGTGATACAAAGAGTTCTCTTGGAGTTTCTTGAGTAGATTATTTAATTGTGTTGGGGAATTGTGTGGGAACATTATGCGGTCAATAACTATTCCATTTATATTTGTAATTCCCATCCATTTTCTCCTTTAATTATCCATTTTTTTATTTTGATCTTTAATGATGGTGAGATAATTTTGACTTGATTATTGCTTAGATTGTGCCTGTTTCGAGGAAACAAGTTCCTTGAGTTGTGTGGGACCTCATGGCGAAGTCAATTTTATGATTCTGTGTATGGGTCCCACAATTATATTCTTAGGTTGTTTGTTATTTATTTAACTCTTATATTGATAAGTGCATCATTTTGCTTGTTTTGGTTATCTTTTCATGATGTTGAAAATGTGGCATCTTCTAAAGGCCCTTTTGTAAGGAACTGTTATGAAGTAGAGGTTTGGGTTCAATTTAGCCTTGAGATAGGTTACAGTTTCACTTCTTTTAGTCTTGGCTCAGTTAGTTAAACAATGTATTGAGTAGTATTAATTATAGGTTGGAATTTTAGGACTAGTTGCATCTTTACATGATCCTTTGTAAATTTATGGTCATCTTTTGGTTGCTTAGTATAGTTTTTAGGTTGAAAACCATAGTTTAGTTTGATCCTTGATCTTGGTATCATAAGTATCCTTAGAAGTTGCTCTTCGGTTGTGTGAAACTTGTTTTGTCACGTGCTTCCTAGTTGTGCTTTGATTTTGTGCTTATGTTGTGAGTTTGAGCCTTTAAATTCGAATTGTTATTGATTATTGGGTCCGAGGTCGTAAGCTTGGACTAGTTGAAATTCTAGGTTAGTACATTTGTGGTATGTTGAGTATTACCTGAATGTGTGATTGATATTTTGTTTCTGATTAAGTGATTGAGTTTTCTTCTAATATCTTAACTTGCATTTGATTGTTACTTCTGGAAAGCCTTAGAAATGGTATAATGAGATAAGAGGAATGATTTTTACTTAGTGGCTTCTTATTGACCCTCAAAGGGGTGGGCTAGTGTCTATTTTAAAGATAATTTTTTTTGCCAAAGTTATGGCATTTTTTGGGGTTTTTTGACATAAACAACAATCATACTTGAATGTATGAATGCCCATTCTTATTGGGAAACTGTCGTACTGATATGTTTGAGATATCATTTTGTTTAGACCTAGGGTTCCTAAATCATACAGATCCATTGTGATTTAGCTGCTATAGTTTTTATGATGTTTAAGACTTGTATCTTGAAGAATTAGTATAGTTCCATGTATACAAATTTGAAACCCTAGATTGTGTTAATTATCTATATTTCATGAATTATACATGCTAGGCAGATTAGTCAGACAATCATTCTTCAGAATTTGAATGCCATACCTTTCAGTATATGTATGATGCATTCTAAGATAATTATCCATATTTTTAACTATTCAATATTACAGTTGCATTCTTAGCTTTATTTCCAGTTTGGAGTAAGTTTAGCACCGAGTTGGACTAGGGTTCAATGTACCCTCAAGTCCTAGAACTACATGCCCTCGTAGGTTTATAAGTCCCCTCTGTTGGGCTTCAATTTTTGTGATCACACCACATTCATGCCTTTATACCCTCACAAGGTATATTGGATCTTCTCTATGGAGCATATACATTGGACTCCACGTTTAACTCACCTGGTTTTTATTGGTTAATATTATCACCCATTGTTAGATTCATGTTTCATTGACCATGTATTCTGTATTTACTTCAGTATTCAAGTTGAGCATGTTATATCTTCATGATTAGTACTTGTTCATTTCATCCAACTCAGTTTTCAATTATGCTTCATTATGTCCATTTCCTTGTTAAGTTTATATTGTTCGGGTAGCATATATCCCACATGCTTAGTAAATTCAAAGTAATGACACATACTTTTGTGCTACATTATTGTATGATATAGGTGCAGGTGTTCATCATCCAGACCGTACTCAACAACTTTAGTGGTGAGTGATATACGGTGACTTTACAGTATTTTTGATGTGTTTCACTTAGAGTTTGTGTGTGTCTTGGGCTATTTTGTATTAGAAACAGTCTTTTGTGTGTAATTTTTGCAGGAAATAAATAGGCTTGGATGCGGTTTATGGAGATGAGAGCTGAAAAAGTGCAGAAGTAGCCACCAACTGAGCCAACCACGATCCGTAGGTCCAAAGACGGGTCGTGGATGGGTAGTCGTAGGTCCTGGTCTAGAAATTGAGTTTCAGTACTCAAGACCACGAAGTGACAGGACGGACTATAGTAAAATCCACGGACCGTATGAGGGCAAGGGTAGGTGGAAGATTAGGGAAGTCTGACCAAGTGTGGAATCACAGAGGCATCAACGGACCGTAGGTCGACCCATGGGCCGTCCTTCACATTCGTCAACTAAAGATTAGAAAGTTGAAGTTCCAATACCTGATTTATTTTCTAAGTGTTGGACCACGGAGGGTAACCTACAGACAGTAGGTCGACCCATGGTTTGTCGGTTGTGTCGTCGATAGAAGCCGCGTCTGAGCAATTTTATTTCCTTATTTTGTTTCCTATTTAATTTAGGGTTTGGTTTCTATAAATAGGATTTGTAATCCTCATTTTTGTGGGTTATACATTATTGTAAACTTTTAGTTTCTGTTCTTTAGGAATTAAGTTGCAAACTTTTATCAATTAAATTTTCGGATTTCGTTTGATACAATTTTCACTTTGAATTTTAATTCAAGATTTGGGTTTTCATCTATTCTAACTGTAAGTTCATGAATTCTTTAAACCTAATTATGAATTGTAAACTCTGAAGCATGAGTAGCTAAATCCACAAAAAGGATTGTGGGAACCATGAGCAATTAATAATGTATGAATAATAATTAAGTAATTCTTGATTAGTCTTTATGCATGTATTGTTAATCCTTTCGTTTTGAAGGATTTCTAGCGGTGTGCAACGTTAGAACTCGTCTCGTTCCTACTTGCCGGACCAATGAGGTAATGAATGAGAAAGGGATTATACAACATAGATTTAGTGGATGATATCTAATAGTTTGATGTCAATTAGAGTGTGGGTGAAAACTAAACTATATTGATATGACAACTAATTTGAGGTAAAGGTAACGGTTAGTAAAGCACACACCCGTAGACGAACCAAGTTTTGTGTTGACATTCCCTACTTGGAGGACCAATCACTTAGGGATACCTAACTTACCAACTCTACATGTAAAACACTAGGAAATGATTACTATTATTAGGATTACTGCGTTAAGAGCTTGTGGGGAACACATATACCCTAGTTTCCTTCTCATATTGATAAATCAATGTCTGAATTTTGTTTACTTGTTACTTAAGCATTCAAATTTGTTACTTAGTTACAAATTCCCCCTGTTTACTTTTCTCGGAATTAGTTTGACTAAACAGAGATAATAGTGAGTTAAGTTTATCTCTAAACCATATTCCTCGTGGGATCGACCCCAAACTCGGAGTTTTCTTGGACATACAGGTTTCTACCAGAGGTTCATAAAAGATTTCTCGAAAATTGCACACCCATTGTGTAAGCTACTCAAAAAGGAGTGTAAGTTTGATTTTGATGATGCTTGTCTGAGTGAATCTGGAGAGTTGAAAGAAAGGTTAGTATCAGCACCTATCATTATTTCACCGGATTGGGGGCAACCATTTGAGGTAATATGTGATGCAAGTGGGGTTGAGCTTGGTGTGATATTAGGACAGAGGCGAGAGAAGATTCTTCATCTGATTTACTATGCCAACAAAGCTCTGAATGTGGCTCAAAAGAACTATACGGTGACTGAACAGGAACTCCTTATTGTGGTTTTCGAATTTGAGAAATTTTGATCCTACTTTCTTGGTACTAAGGTCATAGTGCATACTGACCATTCTGCATTGAGGTATCTAATGGCTAAAAGGGATGCAAAACTGAGGTTGATTAGATGGGTATTGTTGCTGTAAGAGTTTAGTTTTGAGGTTAAGGATAGCAAGGGAACAGAAAATCAGGTTGCCAACCATTTGTCCAGATTGGAGGAGGAAGCTATGCTCTAGTTAGGAGATGGGGCTTAGACTAATGATGCATTGGCGGATGAACACGTATTGGCTGCTTCTTATGATCACATCCCTTAATTTGCAAATTTTGCAACGACTTGGCAAGCAATTTGATTCCATAGGATTTTTCATTTCATCAAAGGAAAAATTTTATGTTTTATATGAAGAAGTTCTTTTGGGATGAGACTTACTTGTTTTGTGTTTTTGCTGATGGCATTTTTCGTCGATATGTGCCCGAGATTGAAATGATGAGTATACTAGAGGTGTGTCATTCATCGCCTATTGGTAGGCACCATAGTGGTAGTTAGACTGCTCATAGATGCTCATGATTTCACCAAGTCTTGTGATCGTTTCCAACGAGAAGGAGGAATTTCAAAGAAGCAAGAGCTACCTATGAACTTGATATTGGTGATTGAGTTATTTGACATATGGGGTCTTGACTTCATAGGTCTGTTTGTGAGTTCGCCTGGGATGAAGTATATTCTTGTTGCAGTTGACTATGTATCGAAATGGGTGGAAGCAATTACGCTTTCAAACAATTAGGGAAAGAGTGTCACCTCATTTCTGAAAAAGAGTATCTTCTCCAGATTTGGTACACCAAGGTCAATCATAATCAATAAGGTTCTCACTTTTGTAACAAGTTATTCAAGGCGTTGCTAGAGAAATATGGTGTTTTTCACAATGTAGCCACTCCTTACCATCTGCAGTCTAGTGGGCAAGTTGAGGTGTCAAATAGAGAGAAAAGGCAAATCCTTGCAAAGACTGTGAACACCAATAGAACTGATTGGTCAAGAAGGCTTGATGCTGCTATATAGGCCTATTGCACCACATTCAAGACTCACATAGGTATTCCCCCCTACAAACTTGTATATGGGAAGTCATGCAATTTACCTGTAGAGCTAGAGCATAAAGCAATGTGGGAGCTAAACAAATTGAATTTGGATTGGGGCGCCGCATCGAGTCAAAGACAGAATGAGCTTGATGAGTTTCTCCTAAAAGTATATGAGAGTTCAGCTTTGTACAAGGAGAAGATGGAAAAGTACCATGATTAGAAGATTGAAAATCGTGACTTTGTTGTTGGTGATCTGGTTCTCTTATTCAATTCAAGGCTGCGCTTGTTTTTTGGCAAGCTTAAGTCCAAGTGTACCGGGCCATTCGGAGTAACTCAAGTATTTACACGTGGAGTGGTTGAGCTCGAGAACAAGGAAGGGACGAATTTCAAGGTAAACGCACAGAGGATCAAAGTCTACTTGGGGAAATCTTAGAGTGTACAATAAGCGATAGAGGCTTATTATCTTGATAAAGTCTGAGTAATCAAGGTATCTACGTCGTGCCACGATGTTAAATCAAGCACTGCCTAGGAGGCAACCCAAGATGTACAATCTAGCCAATTATAGGAGTTTCTTTTCGATATAGGAGTTTTCTTCATTCTTTTTAACTTTGTAGCTCTTAAGATAGGTGTTTATTTTTATGTTTAGTATTGGCTAGATAAAGAATAGGGTCAATGTCTAAAAAGTGTCTAGTAAAAGTAAAAAGAAAGTCCTAATGTTTACTACGTGTGCAGGGACGAAAAGGCAATATCTGCAGAAAAAGTTGTGCAGAGGTCTACGAGCCCCATCGACAGTCCGTTGGTCAATCCACAGACTATGGATGGCATCCGTAGATCCCAGGTAAGTTTCTATTTTTTTCTAAGTTTCGTCATGACTTACAGAACCCATCGATGGACCGTAGGTCGACCCACAGACCGTCGACGGGGTCTTATGGGTCCAAGTTAGGATTTCTGTCTGACCCGCCTGGACCCCAAATTAATAAAATCCTTTATTTTTTAAAAATTCCCGACTTTCATCCTTCCCCCAACCATTATAAAACCTTCCATTTACCCCAATAAACTCATACTCATCCATTTATAACTCCCCCATCACTCCCAAATGGATTTCAATCAATTTCACCTTCCATCCTTCCTATTTTCTTCCCAAAATCACCATTTCCTCTCCATCAAGATTCCAAGGTCCGAGTTCGGTGTCACCGTTGGTCTAGGAGTCTTTGCACATGATCACACACTCACCATCGTTGCTTATTGTACGGTAAATCGATTTCTCCCAAACTTTGAATATTTCATTGTTTCAAATTGAAGTCACAACAATGAACTTGACCTTGGGTTATTAAATTACTTGTAAAAATGTTCATTTTTATTTTAGAAACACCCTTGGAATGATGGTATGTGAGTGTGTAGTTACTTTAATAAAATAATTAGGTTGATAGGTCTAACTTAAAGTTTTGACTTAGGGTTTTGTTGTTTTTTTTATGTTGAAAGTTCAATTGTATGTAATCGAAACTCTAGGAATGATGAACTACCAAAAAATATGTTGAAATGCATGTTTAGGTACTGCCTGAATTTTTTTTAGATTTACCCATCCGTGGTTCCCCATCTGAAACCCAATAAATTTATCACCTGACCTACGGAGGGGACCAACGGATCTTCGTTCCATCGATGGACCGTAGATTCCCACCTTGGGTCACAAGTTCAACTACTGCCTAAATTTTTTTGAGTTTTGGTCTGGGTCTAAATCTTGTTCTAAAATTATTCCATGAGTCTTATTGCCTTGTTTTGGTACTAACAGTCTTCCACAAGTACCATGGCCCAAAACCAAGCTCCTACCTACGAAAGAGGGGGAAAGTCCAAATCAGTCACCCCTTCCCTACGTCTGATAGATGAGGACTAGCGACACTGAGTATGTCTCGGGCACCACTAGAGTTTCCCTTACTCCCGTCGGACAACGAGGAACAAAGCTAGGCAGATACTTACTTTTAGTGACGAGGCCGAGGTCACTGCCCCCCAGTCATAGGACGGGATCACATAGTCTAATGAGTCGCATTCCGGATCCCGTTCAAGTGATGATTCCATTTCATCATATTCATCTGACGCCCTTGTACCACCTAGACTTGACCATGTCCCTAATGCTGCGAAATGGAACAGGTTGTGCATTGCGTGCCAATATCAAATATATGAGAATGGCACTATGTTAAATGAACATCAAAAGATGGTCAGGATCGTTACTGAGGAGCATAGGTTTGTGACAGGGAGTCTCTATACCGTGCCCGTTATTGAGGAGCTATTCCGGAGGGACAATTGTGAGTGGATGGCACGGAGCCCAGGGACATACATCGAGAAGATGAACATAGAATTTTATGCCTCCTATGCCGCCACCATTCATAATTCCATATCTAAATGGGCCATGCCCGTAGCTCAGCCTCCACTTCAGTATACCTTTGTGTGGAATTTCCCCGTGGACATCTCAGAGACTACTATCCGCTGGTTTATCTATGGCCTAGCCCACACTCTACCTATTAATATAGTAGAGTATGACTACTGGATTGGCATTGTTAAAAGAGGGGCATTTCAGAGGGATGTCAAGCAGAGGGAGATACTTTTCCGGTAGATGGCCCATCACGTAGCTGAGGATAGAGAGAAGACTGAGTGGGTGTGGGACATGAGACTGCCTATCAGAAAGGCAACCCTGAGCTTCGCTGTGAAGTTCTTTTGGTCTGTGGATCGTACTAGATTGTCCCCTACACAGGCGAGAAATGTTGTTACTTGGGACTATGTTGTGATGTTAGCAGCTATTATGGTAGGACTTAAGCTCGATTTCGCCCGGATTTTGATCAGCGAGATTTATGAGAGAGCCTTGAAGACCACTACCACTCTACCCTTCCCGTGTCTAATATTTCATCTCTCTAGGGAGGCTTCAATGCCTATTTGGAATTATCACAGGTTGCTTGAGGCGACAAAGACTTTGGACAATGACCTCATTCAGGATGATGCCAACCTTGCTGCACAGTGGAGAGAACCTCAGATTGACCTACATCATTTGGGTGCTGACCTTGTAGATGATTTAGAGCGGATAGAGGTTGATGATACTTTCACCCCTCCTACTGCCATAGAGGCCCAGGTTTCTCCTTCGACTGCCATTAGCTAGGCCCATAGCTTATCTTGAGCCACCCCTTTCTCAAGGTCCACTGTTGTTCCTCTAGCCCGAGTCCAAAAGTTAGAGGCCCAGATGGCCACTCTACTGCAGCACATAAGGCCTTGGATGGAGTAGATGATGGACATGAAGATTCAGGCCGTTCATAAGCGCCTGGATGCATTTGAGTTGTGAGTCTTGGAGAGGCCTTACCCTGCTATTGATATCACCACTTTCCAGACTGAGTTGGCTAGTCTCCGTGTTGATTTTCCTGCTCTTCTCTCCCCTTCAGTGTTACTCCTGCTCTAGAGAAGGATGAGGTGGTGATGACTGCTATATTTGGCGATACTATGACACCACCAAACTCTTCTCGTGCTGCTAGGAAGCGCCACCGCTCCGACCACACTTCTGATACTAAGAAGGCTCGACGATTAAGGAAGAAAGAGTGCCAGCAGTTCGAGGTGGCCTAGAGGTAGTCCATCATTGATGGGGAGATGACACTGCAGCGGCCTTAAGAGATAGATGCTGGACAATATGGTTTAAGAAGCACTACTGATGGTGTCATTAGTGTTGATCCATTGGGTTTTGGGAAAATGTACGCACCCGCTTCTTGATGGGTCTTCGGTTTATTTGCTCCATAGGTTTGCTTCAACCTATGCTTTATTTTTTCTTTTGTGCATTGAGGGAAATTGCACCTTTTTTTGTTGGGGGTGGGGTAAATAAACTATTACTGATAGGGTGAAGTGTGAGTAACCCAACTCATAATCCTCTCTTGGGGTTTTCTTGCCTGTGTTTCCCCCCAATGGACAGTTTACTTCTTTGTTGAACCGGCATGTTTAGGATTGTATGGGTAGAAGTGAGTAGAAGAATGAAAGCATGATGGCATAAAGAGCATGAAATTGATACCCGTAAAAAGAAATAAACAAAAATTGAAATCTTGAAATATGCTAGATCTATAGGCCGAATGAGTTGATTGTGTTGGATCTTCATATGATAAGGAACCGGTATGATAACATGACTTAAGCTAAAACTTGAACTGGGAAATTCAATAATCCGGTAATGAAACAATGTGCCAAGTGTGTGTAAGAAAAGCTTGAATGCTCATACACTATGTGCCAATCTAGAACTTTCTGAAGTTGGTATTGCTAAGATAATCCAGGCTAGATGTTAGAAAATGATCATAGAACCTTGTTCAAATAAGTCCACTCAAGCCTAAAAGTCAACCAAAAAAAAAAATTCTTCATTTGATCCAACTGTTTGAGCCTAATGAATACCACTTCTTTCAACACACCTAATTCACCTTCCCTAAAATGATTGTTTTGGCCCTGGTCCCTTCTTGGACATGTGCACCTTAACTTAGGCCAAAAGCCTAAGTTGAGGATGGCTAATTCAAAAGTTACCTTAATCTTGGCTCTGGTGCAACATCGGATATTGTGCACCTGAAATCATGCAAAACACATGAGTTGAGGGTGGCAATGAAAAAGGAAACCAAAATAAAAAGGGTATGAAAAGAGTTTTGTGTAGAAAAAAGAAAAAAAAAAGTGACTTAAGTCAAGCAAGAAGATGAATGATAGAAGTGCTGAAAGAAACAAAGAATGATGAAATAAAATAAAAAGAAGAAAGAAGAAAATAAGAGTGATAAAGTGAAAAGTCACATCTGTGGTGAAGCGAGTCAAAGGAAAGTCCAGAAAATAAAAAGATGTCAAGAATTTGTTGAGAAAAGAGGTAAAAAGACAATGTAATGTCAAGGAGGGAAGAAAAGTCACTAAAAGTACCGAAATATGCCCTACCTAACCCTTAGCCTACGTTACAAGCTAAGAAAGTCCTATAGTGATCCTAGTGACTAGTTTGGAGAGTCTATGCATAGAAAATAAGGGCAGGCCTATGGTATTGAGCACTAATTGTACTTGAAGTCAAATCTTAGCATGAGTGTTGAATGAATCCTTAAATTTGAAAATCAGATCGATTGTGTGAAAAAAGGATTTCTTTTGAAGTGAGGGTAATAGTTACATTGTTGGAGAGTTGGTACCTCGGTGATTGTGAAAAGTGTATATTGTGGTTTCTATTCGTCAATCTATGTCATATCTTGATCCGCATGAGTTATCTTGTTGAGTATAGATGAAAAGATTTGCACTAAGTGATGAAAGTGATTGAGAAAGCCATGTGATTGTTAGAGTTTGTATGTTTGCTTCTACATATGTGTCGTTTAGAGTTTTAGTGAGTTGCTTGAGGAGAAACAAAAAGTTTAAGTCAAGGGTGTTGATATACCGTGAGTTTAAAGTATTTTTGATGCGTTTCACTTAGAGTTTGTGTGTGTCTTCGGCTATTTTGTATTAAAAATAATATTTTGTGTGCAATTTTTGCAGGAAATAGGCTTGAATGTGGTTGACTGAGATGAGAGTTGAAAAAGTGCAGAAGTAGCTACCAACAGAGCCAACCACGGTTCGTAGGTCTAATGACGGGTTGTGGATGGGCAGTCGTAGGTCCTGGTCTGGAATTTGAGTTTCAGTACTCAAGACGACGGACCGTAGTCCAATCAGCGGACCGTAGGTGGGCAAGGGTAAGTGGAAGATCAAGGAAGTTTGACCAAGTGTGGAACCACAGAGGTATCGACAGACTGCAGGTCGACCCATGGGCCGTCCTGCACATTCATCGACTGAAGATCAAAAAGTTGAAGTTCCAGTACCTGATTTCATTTTCTAAGTGTTGGACGACGGAGGGTGACCTATGGACCGTAGGTCAACCCACGGTCCGTAGGTTTTGCCGTTGACAGAAGTCGCATCTGAGCAGTTTTATTTCCTTATTTCTTTTCTTGTTTAAGTTAGGATTTGTTTTCTATAAATAGGAGTTGTAATCCTCATTTTTGTGGGTTAGACATTATTGTAAACTTCTAGTTTTTGTTCTTTGGGAATTAAGTTGCAAACTTTTATCAATTAAATTTTCTGATTTCGTTTGATACAATTTTCACTTTGAATTTCAATTCAAGATTTGGGTTTTCATCTATTCTAACTGTAAGTTTATGAATTCTTTTCACCTAATTTTGAATTGTGAACTCTCAAGCAGGAGTAGCTAAATCCATAACTAGGGTTGTGGGATCCATGAGTAATTAACAATGTATGAATAATAATTAAGTAATTTGTGAATAGTGTTTATGCATGTACTGTTAATCCTTTTGTTTAGAAGTTTTTCTAGTGGTGCGCAACATTAGAACTTGCCTCATTCCTACTTGCTGAACCAAGGAGGTAATGAATGAGAAAAGGATTAAATAATATAGATTTAGTCAATGTTATCTAATAGTTTGATGTCAATTGGAGTAAGGGTGAAAACTAATCTACATTGATATGACAACTAATATGAGGTAAAGGTAAGGGTTCTAGTTGCATGGTGACATTCCTTACATGGAGGACCAAACACTTAGGGATACCTAACTTACCAACTTTGCATGTAAAACACTAGGAAAGGTTTACTATTATTA
The DNA here is from genome assembly GCA_029582605.1 of Solanum gracilifrons. Classification (NCBI taxonomy): domain Eukaryota; kingdom Viridiplantae; phylum Streptophyta; class Magnoliopsida; order Solanales; family Solanaceae; genus Solanum; species Solanum gracilifrons. The sequence continues at coordinate 68,249 of JAJOOH010071899.1, forward strand.
GGATTACTGCGTTAAGAGCTTGTGGGGAACACATATACCCTAGTTTCCTTCTCATATTGATAAATCAAAGTTTGAATTTTGTTAACTTGTTACTTAATCATTCAAATCCGTTACTTACTTACAAAATCCCCCTCTGTTTACTTTTCTCGGAAATAGTTTGACTAAACAGAGATAATAGTGAGTTAAGTTTAAGTCTAAACCATATTTCTCATGGGATCGACCCGAACCTACAAGTTGAGTTCTTTATTTGACAACAATTGCTTATAATTCTTTAGGGAGGTATAATTTGAGCATATCCGTGAGTTCTCATAGTTCGAGGACGATAGACATGCTTTACTTTTCAATATTCACTTTTTAGTTTCAGTCCTATTAGAATTAGCTGGGGGCATGTCCCAACAACTCAGATTAGTTAGAGGCTTTTAGAAATATAGTAGATTCAACTTGAGGTGTAAGTCATATTTTCAATCATCACTATACTCTTCATATATTTTATACATTCAGACATGTTGGGATTTTTCCCATTTAGGATATTAAACTGTTTTTTATAGATTATGCACAATGCATGTTTTAATTTAACTCGTATAGATATGTCATGCCATGGTTAGCTTGAAGTCAATTGTGCCACTAAGCACCGTTTTGCATCTAGGAGTAGCCTCAAAGCGTGACATGTTGGCAATGATTTTGTGGCAATTATAATTTTTTGTGCTACCTTACAAGTGTTGACATGGGCCAACATTCTGATGAGATGATCTCCATTGGTGGTTTCATCAATTTCATTAAGTCATTAATTTAAATTATTATTGGGTAGCATAGTTCATTTGAGTTCATAGGTTTTTGAATTAATTTTGATCCCCCATAGAAGGAATTCCTAAATTTGGTATATTTTTGATGCAGTGCTGCTGGTGTAGTACTATTCGCATTTCTATGTTCGCAGGGCCCTTAGCCGCATTAGAGGATTGATGGATAACCTGCCCTTCTTGTTCAGAAAGTGTAACTACGGTGGCCTCTACATTCGTATAAGGAGCTCTTCCTTCGCGGATTGTGTGAGCATTGTCCTCGACAATTATAGGCCTCTTTCTGCATTCGTGAAGGGTTAGTGCTATGACCTCCTTGTTCACGGAAAAGACCCTATGATCATGGAGAGATAATACCCTTGCAGTTATTTAAAAGATCATCCCATTTTTCATTATGCACTTTCTTGAAAGACTAAAGTCTTTGGCCGATATAGTGAGCTTCTCTTGGAGTTTTTTATGGAGATTATTGCATTGTGTTGAGGAATATTGTGGGCACGCTATGCGGTCAATAACTATTCCATTTATCTATGTAATTCCCATCTATTTTCTCCTGCAATTCTCCATTTTTTTCTTTTGACCTTGAATAACTGTGAGATTGTTTTTACTTGATTATTGCTCAAATTGTGCCTGATTTGGGGAAAAAGTTCCTTGAGTTGTGTGGGACCTCATGGCAAAGTCAATTTTATGATTCCATGTGTGGGTCCCACATTTATATTTTTAGATTGTGTGTTAATTTATTTTAACTACTATATTGACATGCGTATTGTTTTGCTTGTTTTGGTAATCTTTTCATGTTGTTGATAGCGTGGCATCTTCCATAGGCCCTTCGTAAGGAAAATGCTCTGAAGTAGAGGTTTGGGTTCAGTTTTAATGATGAGATAAGTTACAATTTAACTTCTTTTCAGCTTGTCTGATTTAGTTAAACAATTTATCGAGTAGTATCGATTGTTAGGTTGGATTTTTAGGATTAGTTACATCCTTACATTATCATTGGTCAATTTATGATCATCTTTGGGCTGCTTAATATAGTCTTTTGGTTGAAAACCATAGTTTAGTTTGATCTTTGATCTTGGTGTCATTAGTATCCTTAGAAATTGCTCTTCGGTGGTGTGAAACCTATTTTGTCAAGTGCTTCTTGCTGGTGCTTTATTTGTATTCTTATATTGTAAGTTTGAGCCTTTAAATTCGAATTGTTATTGATTGTTGGGCATGAGGTCGTGAACTTGGACTAGTTGAAATTATAGGCTAGTACATTTGTGGTTTGTTGAGTTTTACCCGAATTTGTGATTGATATGTTGTTTCTGATTGACTGATTGAGTTTTCTTCTAATATTTTAACTTGCATATTATTGTTACTTTTGGAAAGCCTTAGAAAGGGTATAATGAGATAAGAAGAATGATTTGTACTGATGGCTTCTTCTTGACCCCCAAAGAGGCGAACCACTGCCTATTTTAAAGATAAATTTTTTTACAGAAAATATGGCTTTTTCGGGTTTTTATGACATAAATAACAATCATACTTGATTGTATGAATGTCCATTCATATTGGGATATTTTTGTACTAGTATGTCCGAGGTATAATTTCGTTTAGACCTAGGGTTCCTAAATCATAGGGATCCATTGGGATTTAGCTGCTATAGTTTCTATGATGTTTAATACTTGTTTCTTGGAGAATTAGTATAGTCGCATGTATACAACTCTGAAACCCTAGCTTATGTTAATTATTTGTATTTCATAAATTATACTTGCTAGGAAGAGTAGTCAGACAATCATTCTTCAGAATTTGAATGACATGTCTTTCAATATATATATGATGCATTTTAAGATAATTATTAGCATTTTGAGCTATTCAGCCTTACAGTTGCATTCTTAACTTTATATTCAGTTGGGAGTAATCTTAGCAAAGAGTTGGACGAGGGTTCAACGTACCCTCAAGTCCCAGAACTACGTGCCCTCATAGGTTTATAAGTACTCTCTGTTAGGCATCAGTTTTTGTGATCACACCACATTCATGTCTTTATACCCTTGCAAGGTATGTTGGGTCTTCTCGATGGGCCATACACATTAGACACCACGTTTAGCTCATCTAGTTTTTGTTGGTTAATATTATCACCCACTATCATATTCAAGTTTCATTGACCATGTATTCTGTATTTATTTCAGTATTCAAGTTGAGCATGTTATATCTTCATGATTAGTACCTGGTCATTGCATCCAACTCAGTTTTCAATTATGCTTCAGTATATCTATTTTCCTGTTTATTTTATATTGTTCAGCCAGCATATATCTCACATGATCAGCACATTAAAAATACTGACACATACTTTTGCGCTACATCATTGTATGATATAGGTTCAGGCGTTCAGGATCCAGATCGTACACAATATCTTTAGTGGTGAGTCCTCATAGTTCGAGGACGATAGACATGCTTTACTTTTTAGTATTCACTTTTCAGTTTCAGTCTTGTTAAAGTTAGTTGGGGGCATGTCCCAGCAAATCAAATCACTAAAAGGCTTTAAGATATAGAGTAGATTCATCTTGAGTTGTAAGTATTATTTTCAGTCATAACTATACTTTTTATATATTTTGTACATTCCGACATGTTGGGCTTTTCCCTGTTTAGGATATTAAAATGTTTTTTTAGATTCCACACAATGCATGTTTTAATTGAACTTGTATAGATATGGCATGTCATGGTTAGCTTGAAGTTACTTGTGACACTAAGCACCGTATTGTGTCTAGCGGTAGCCTCAGGGCATGACATGTTTGCAATGATTTTGCGGTATTTGTCCTTTTGTTTTGTGTTTCCCTTACAAGTGTTGACTTGGGTCCACATTCTGATGAGATGATCTCCATTGGTGGTTTCATCAATTTCGTTAAGTCTAAAATGTGAATTTTGATTGGGTAGCATAGTTTGTTTCCGTTCATGGGTTTTCCAACTAATTTTGATCCCCCATCGAGGGAATTACTGAATTTTATATATTGCTGATGCAGTGTTGTTGGTGTAGAACTATTCACTTTTCCATGATCGCGTGACCTTGGCTGCATTAAAGGATTGATGAATAACCGATGTTCACAGAGTGCAACTACGGTGTCCTCTACATTCGTGTAAGGAGCTCCTCGTTTACGAGTTGTGTGAGCATTGACCTCCACAATTGTAGGCCTCCTTCCTCATTCCTGAAGGGTCAGTGCTCGAACCTCCTTATTCACGGAAAAGGCTCCGTGATCATGGAGAGATAATATCCTTGTAGTTATTTAAAAGATCAGCCAGTTTTTCATTATTCATATTTTTAAAAGACTAATATCTTTGGCCGATATAGAGAGCTTCTCTTGGAATTTTTTGTGGAGACTATTGGATTGTGTTGGGGAATTGTGTGGGCACACTGTGTAGTCAATAACTATTCTGTTTATCTTTGTAATTACCATCTATTTTCTCCTTCAATTCTCCAATTTTTTCTTTTGAGCTTGAATGATGGTAAAAAAAATTTACTTGATTATTGTTTAGATTGTGCCTATTTCGGGGAAACAAAATCCTTGATTAGTGTGGAACCTCATGGTGAGGTTGGATTTTTAGGACTAGTTGCATCCTACATTATCCTTTTTTCAATTTATGGTAATCTTTGGGTTCCTTAGTGTAGTTTTTAGGTTGAAAACCATAGTTTAGTTTGAACCTTGATCTTGGTGTCATTCGTATCCTTAGAAATTAATCTTCAGTCATGTGAAACTTATTTTGTCACGTGCTTCTGAGTTGAGCTTTATTTGTGTGCTTATGTAGTGAATTTGAGCCTTTAAATTTGAATTATTATTAATTGTGGGGCTCGAGGTCGTGAGCTTGGACTAGTTGAAATTCCAGGTTAGTACATTTGGGGTATGTTGATTATTACCTAAATGTGTGATTAATATGTTGTTTCTGATTGAGTTTTCTTCTAATATTTTAACCTGCATTTTATTGTTACTTTTGTAAAGCCTTAGAAATGGTATAATGAGATAAGAGGATTGATTTTTACTTAGTGGCATCTTGTTGACCCCCAAAGGGGCGGGCCACTATCCATTTTAAAGATAATTTTTTTTACCAAAATTATGGCATTTTTAGGGTTTTTATGACGTAAATAACAATCATACTTTATTGTATGAATGTCCATTCATATTGGGATACTTTCGTATTGATATGTCCGACGTACCATTCTGGGCAGCTCGTTCAGACAGTTTCGGGCTACATTCTTCTCTTTAGAACATTGTTGATAAGTTCGAGGTATCATTTTGAGCTGCCCATTGATTCAGTTCCAAGTTATATTCCACCTCACTTGCACTTGTTGATGAGTCTGAAGTACTATTCCGAGCGGTGATGTGTCCGAGATTTGGACTCATTTAGGGCTTTATTTATATATATTTAGTGTCCTCAAATGGTTACTTTGTGCCAACAACTGATGTAAAACCCTTGATTTCCAGGTATATGGATTGAGGAACAAGGCAAGGACACTGATTTGCAAAAAGGAACAAAGCGAGATGAAAGAATAAAGAAACACAAGCCTAGTGATCGCCAAGTCCACTTGGCGAGTCACCGAATGGCCATTTGACCTCTTAAAGTTCTAGTGTGCCAAGCCCTGAGGGAATAAATCAAGTTGGTGATGGAAAGGAGCAGTTGGCGAATTGCCGAGTAGTTTCGTGATGTAGTACTTGATCGCCCAAAGTTACAAAAATCGAGGATGTTGAATGCCAAGGCAGAAAGGCGATGAAAGTGACGAAAGGGTGGCTCGCCGAGTGGGTTGGTGATATTAACCCGCCATTTGGACCCCCACATTAACTGGAGGTCCAGTAAAAATTGGCGAGGTAAGTACCCACTCAGCGTGTCGCCGAGTGGTTCGGCGATGAAAATTAATGTCGCCGAAAGGGCAAGAACTGGACGGTTTTGAGAAGGCCAAAGGTTTAAATTTCAAACTCTTTCACATTCCCTCACTTTTTAACTTCCTATAATCGCACCCGCAATCTATATTTCCTATATTCCCTTATTTCCTTGATTTTTGGTCATTGATCCTGTGTTTGGAGTTGGAACACTTTGCCGCCTAGCATTTCAATTCTCATATTCAGCATTAAAGGTTGGTTTTCCGAACCCCAAACTTGTATGTGGTAGTTATACTCATTTGTAACTTGTATTGATCTTAATGATGTGTGTTGGGCCTCTCTGAATTCGTATAAGTGTGCTTGTTTGCCTGTTTTAAATTTGATACCATGCCTAAATTGCCTAAGTTGTTGATTTCCCAAAATTTGTGCCTTAAATTTGATCATAAATTGTTGGGTTGTGCTTAATTGTAGTTGGGTCTAGTCAGGTGAAGTCTGAGTAACCCAATTTGTGCTAAATGACGTGATTTACCCAATGATGGAGCGTTTGATGTCATTCTTAAGGGCTTAAGTCATCAAAATGGCCAATTTTGGCCAAATCGAGGGAAATCTGAGTACCCCGGTGGCATGGGTTTTATGGGTCTGAGTGTAATTCAGTATGTGTAGGCTTTGATTTTGTTTTTGGGGGCTGCGGGGTTGATTTTGGAAGTCGGGGTAGAAAGTAGGCATGTTAGGCAGTTTGGCGAGTTGGGTCGAGCTCACTGAACCACTCGGTGGTTCACCGAACCCCTCTTTGATCGCCTTTAATTTCTTGGTTTTTGATGCATTTGGTTCTATAACTTTCGGCGAGAAGCCTGAGTTCGCCGAGTGCACTCGGTGACTCAAAAGACTTCTTTCATCGTCCTTTTTGCGCCCCTAACCCCTAAAATATACAGTAACTTTCAGCGGGCTAGATTATTGTCGCCGATTCGCCGAAAGTCCCCTCCCAACGTCGACATGCCAATTTTTGCATAATTTTGAAGCCAATCCTTTCTGCGAGCCCGATCTACCTCGCCAAAGTGATTCAGTGACTCCCCCATCGGTTCGGCGAATCTGTCTGCAATACAATTTCTATGATTTTTCTTGAATTGTTTCTAACTCTTTTCAATATATTTTGCAGATATGGCTAGACCAAAGGTAGCAGGCCAGGACATGCCACCCCGCTAAAGGGCAAAGGGTATCACAATCAACGAGGATGCAGCTGCATCCAGGGCAAAGGCAACCAAACTTCCTACCACAGGTGGGAAGGTGTAACGACCCGAAAAATGATAGGTTAAACTAGAGTCTAAAGGTGGGGGTTAACGTCAAGAGTTAAGGGCAAGGGCTAAGGTTGTGGGTGTAGGCCATGGTTTGGGAACCTAGGCTAACTAAAACTAGGCCTATCTATTGCAAACCTACACCACGAGGTTTTTCACGATCCGTGATGGCAACCATGATCCATGGTGCCCACCACGAGTCGTGGTGCCACTCGTGCTGGCAAGGCGGTGTGCCCAAATTTGGTGCCAAGCCAAGGCACCCCTTCACGAGCCCTTTAACGGTTTGTGGTCATGACCATGGGCCATGGGAGGCCTCGTGGCATTGCCTTAGCTTGGTGAGAGTTGGAAGAAGTTGAGGGAGCTACTACCCCAAAGACCACGAGAACCACCACGAGTTGTGGTTCCCCAGACGGTTTGTCAAAGTGGTCGTCAAGATCACTTGGCCTCAAGGAGAAGCAAGGCAGCTTGGCCAAGCCACTGCCTCAAGACTAGGACCACCACCTTCTTGACCACGGATCCTGGGAGGTCTCGTGGTCCTCTCTTAGGCCCTTGAGGGCTTGTGAAGTTTGAGAGGCAAACTGGTCAAGGGACCACGGGCACCACCACGAGCCGTGGTGCCCCTCACGACCCATTAAGTTGGGAGTGGTCCCTAACGGGCTGCCTTAGTTGAGGGTGTTTAGGTAAGTTCGTTTTAATTAATTAAAGTGTGGGGTTCATTTTAAATGGTTTGTATCACTATTATATATAGTTTTAAATCTTTTAACAAGTCATTTACTCCTTATTTCCCCAAATCAAAACAAAAGTTCTTCTCCCTCCCAAAATTGTCTCTCTAAACTCAAGGAAGAAGGGGATCCATTGAATCTAGGGTTTGTTGATTCAAGGTGTTTCTTCCTCAAATTTCATTGGGATTCAATGCCAAGGTATGCTAGTCTTCATCCTTGTCTAACTTTTCATTGAAGGAGCCAATTCAAAAGTGATTTCAATTTATCAAAAACTTAGGGATTTACTCAATCTCATGGATTCTTTCATCAAACGTTTTCAAATGGTTTCTAATGATATATTGTGATTGTATTAGTGTTTAATTGATGATTTTTGATAAAAATACTCTGTGAACCCATTATTTCTCTCAATTTCTAAATTGTGCCTTTATGACGTGGGTTTGTTGATCATGAATGAATGTTGATGGATTATACCTAAATTGATTTATATTGTTGAATTGTATTATTATTCATGCCTAATTGTAGTAATTAAGGATTTGTTGGCAACTTGTGATCATGGCCTTGAAAGGGCAAGTTATGACCAAATTACATGTTGAAGTAGAATTATGCTTAAGCCACTGATCCACTTGAAAGGTGGAGGTGTTAAATGACTATATATGATTATGAAGTGAAGTATATCTGTGCGATTACTATGGATGTATTATGATCATGTTTAGAAGGCAATTGTATGAATGATGATGATTATGTGAAAGGTTATTCTCACATGCTCACCCACACTCATGAATGAATAAGGAATGAAGTTATATGATTAGTTAATGATGAAGTACTATTTGAAAGGCTATTCCCAATTGTACTCTAATGAATGATAATGGCATATTATGAACGAACTTTTTCACAATATGGGATTCCTAGGTGAAAGGCTACTCTCATCTTTGAATCTATGAGTTTTCCAATGAATGAATGTTAGGTTTGAGATGGATACTCATCCATGAGTTAAGATGGGGTATCTAGCAACAATCTCTCATCCCATAATACTGAATGTTAAGTACTCCGTAGGGAATAATGTTAAGCACCGAGTGGATATGAATTAGGGTGGATGCTCATCCGTGAGTTGAGACGGACTATCTAGTAGCAACCTCTTGAGATGGATGCTCATCAGTGAGTTGAAGTGGGGTATCTTGTAGCAATCTCCCTATCTCATAGCTATGTGCCCACATAGGTCTAGCTAGTGGATCCGCTTAAGCTAAAAACAATTGTCCTACCTTAGGCAAGTAGGAATTCCTTTATCTGGTGAGGGTGACACCGGGATTACATGAATTTCTCACATGATCTATGTCGGTTAAGGCTTACCCCCACAATAATATTAATGAACTATAGCTTCTCAAGAATGCACTACTTAGTTTGGGTGGTGGTATGGGACGCCACCTATGCATTGCACAAGTAGGCTTTGAGAGGGGTCATGGTGTGTTCTATTATGATATTAATGAAATGAATGGGCTCTTATGATGTGGTTAATGAATAATGGGTGACTTAAATGCTTATATGTTAAATGTGAAGATGCATGCTATACTTGGATTGTATTATGAGTTACTTCCTTGTTATGATTTGTTGAGTATGAATGTGCCTTGTCTATGGTGACTTCAAGGGAGTACCTAGTGTGAGTAGTAGTATGGGAACTCATACATTGCACAAATATGACTTAGAGTTGTCTTAGATGTTGGTCTTAATGTAATGATATGACTTATGTAATGTTTATGTCTTTTATGAATGGGTATTGTGTGGTTGAATGGTAAGTTCACTTGTGGTGACCTTAAGGTGGTACTTTAGTGTGGATGGTGGTATGGGATGCTATCCATACATTGCACAAGGTATAGCTTGAGGGTTACTTGAGGTGAAAGCTAAATGTGAAGGTAATGGTTTATATGTTGGTTATGTTCTAATGTGAAGATATGAATGTATGTTGGTTATGTTTGAATATTATGCCTCTTATACTTATGTTCATGAAATTTTATCAAAATGGCATACAAGCATGACTTTCAAACCAAAATGTCCTTTTTAAGGATGTTTTTGCATGGCTATCATACTTAATACTTAATTATGCTAACCCATATTTTCTTTACATTTATGAAGTGTAGGGATTGGTACTCGATTTGATTCTCACTAGTTGAAGCTTGGATTTGAGATTCTCTAAGACTTTTGGTATGTCCTCATAGATCGAGGACAAGTACCTTTGATGTTTCTTTTACTTCATGTAATAGACCATTGTTAAGACTTCGATTGTAAAGGGCCGAGACCCTATTTTGTTTCAAGTATTGTTTAGATGGCCATGTGAGACAATAGACTTCCACTATTTTTCGTATGTTTTAAATGAGTATTTTGATTGAATGGTTTTAAATAAAGTTTTAATTCCACACAATGTCTATATATCAAATGTTATGCATGTTAAGAGGCTTGTATGAGACCACATCGGGGTCGAGTACGCCGTGTCGCATCCGGGGCCTAGACTCGGGTCGTGACAAACTTGGTATCAGAGCACAAGATTTTGGGAATGGTTTTAGGATTGATGTCTCATAAGCCACATCTAGTAGAGTCTTATTCATCGGTGTGAGGTGCGACACATCTATCAGCGAGAGGCTATAGGACGTTAGGAAGTTAAACTTCTTTCATTATTCTTCAAGTCGTGCCATAGAGTTTGACTCCATAAGTTCTCTCTCTTATTCCTTATCCGATGGTCTTGAAGATGTGACTACTCGAAGGGCTAATGCTACAAGGATCGAGGTAGAAAAAGGTTAGTTTAGATGTCAATTGTAGTTATCTGACTAGATAAGTCTTGTTATGGTAGATTTGGATGAATGGGTTGCTTTATGGCTATGTGTGTTGTTGGTAGAAAGTCATGATGAGTTTTGAGGTATGTTGAAAGGTTTGAGGAATGAGATGTTTTAGAAATGTTTTGATGTGTTGAGTGAGTAGACTCCTTAAAAGAGGGTGTAGGTGTAATTCACCTTGGTTTTGGAATCATCTTGTGTGATGAGTGTGAAAGTTTAGTGAGATCTTGCTCTGACCTTAGAATGGAGAGAAGTGAAGTTTAAGAAGAGCTTGTATAGGCTTACTCCTAAGAGGGGGATAATGTACTTAGATGGTAAGGTGTTTGAATGTCTTTGATGTTCATGAGTGAGGCTTTCTTGATATTTGATATACCGTGAGTTTACGGTGTTTCTAATACATTTAACTTACAAGTTGTGTGTGTCTAGGGCCTTATTGCATTGGTTTTTATGTGTTTTTATCATATTTTGTAGGAAAGATGTTCAGGAGCGGAAGTATAGAGACAGCTGAAAGAAATGCAGAAAAAGGGCATTCACGGAGGTGATCTACGGACCGTAGGTCCATTGACGGTCCGTAGGTGATGACCGTAGATCAGCAGGCAAGGTATGGAAGACAAATCAGGGAAATCTGACCAAGTGGGGAACCACGGTGGCCATTTACGGTCCATAGATTGATCTATGGACCGTACTGTTAATCCGTAGATTGATACTGCGAGGGTTCCAATACCTGATTCTTGAAGATTCCAAGTGTGGAGCTACAGAGGGGATTGACGGACCATAGATCGAACTACGGTCCGTACTGCAAGTCCGTCGTTTGCTTCAGAGAAGCTGATCTTTGGAAGCTGAAATATTTTCTAAGTCCTGGCTGACGAAAGGGACTTACGGACCGTAGATCCATTGACGGTCCGTAAGTGAGTCTCGTGGAATGAAGACGCGTGCCTGAATAAACTTTCCTTAATTTGTTTCCCTTTTAATTTAGGATTTGTTTTCTATAAATAGGGCATGCAAACCTCATTTTTGGGGGTTAGACATTATTCTTCTAGTTTTACTTGGTGACTTTGGAGATTAATTTGCAACCCTAGCAATTATTGATTTCCTAAGTTCGTTTTGAAGATTTTTTCTTCGCAATTCAAGTTAAATTTCTGGGTTTATTATTCTCTTTACGTAAGTTCATGATTTCTTCATCTAAAACTATGAATTGTGTTCTTGTTAATATGGGTAACTAAATCCACAACTAGGGTTGTGGGATCCATGAGCGATTAACAAAGTATGAATAGTACATAAGCAATTCTTGAACAGTGTTTTGCATGCATTGATAATTCTTTCGTTCAAAAGTCTTTTTAACGAGTGCACGCGTTAGAACTTGTCTTGTTGCTACTTGCCGGACCAAGGAAGTAATCAACAAGAAAAGAATTATCAACATAGATTTAGTGTGATACTATCTAATAGGCTAGTGTCGATTGGT